>SMSQ01018896.1:0-11296 GCA_019453375.1 Ctenoplectra terminalis | reverse complement strand
CGAACAACCCAATAATTATTTAATTTGACAAGCCTATTAATTTTTCTATATTTTTCTCAGCTAGTTAGTACCACTTGTAAGAAAATAGTATTAATCTGTAGAATCTAGAGAATAATCGATAGCCTGTTTAATTTTGTGCTCATTAGTAAAATGTTCAGCTATTTAAAAAGTTTTGACTAGTTAAATTAAAAAGTGTATGACCTGAATAACTTAACATCCGTCGGATGGGATGTAGCAGCATCCCCTATCTAAATTCCTCGATCGCTTTCTGGGTAATTATTGCTGTACGAGGCCTAGTGCTGTCACGATAAAACACTTGCTCTGTTTAGTAAACTGGGTCATTTGTTTATTCATTGTCAAAGTAGGACTAAACTATTTGTGTGTAACGCAGAAACCGACGAAACTATTCCACTCGCTTAACACTAGAACTACCGACGATTAAACTAAATATATTTCTGTCGAATAATTCAAAATGATAGGTATTTGAAAAAAAATATGAGACGGTAGAGAAATAAATCTTCACGCATATTCGTTACAGAAAAATATAAAAATTTCTTGTAAATGTATCACTGTAAATTCATAGAATTTATATGAAAACTTACGATACGATAATTTTTACTATTTTGATAGTTTTAGGGTAAATGTGATATTGTATTTTATTTGTTAGTATTACTGTATTGTGTTTTATAAAAAGAAGCAACGCTAATTGCTTGGAAATTTGATTATTTAAAATACGTTTACGAAATTTCAACTGCGAAGCTTTATTTTAGAAATACTTCGTGAATTTTTAACGGTTACGTTGTAACCTTCAGTTTTAAAAAAAGTGAAATTCATAGAATTTATATGAAAGCTTACAATACAATAATTTTTACTATTTTGATAGTTTTTGGGTAAATGTGATATTGTATTTTATTTGTTAGTATTACTGTATTGTGTTTTATAAAAAGAAGCAACGCTAATTGCTTGGAAATTTGATTATTTAAAATACGTTTACGAAATTTCAACTGCGAAGCTTTATTTTAGAAGTACTTCGTGAATTTTTAACGGTCACGTTGTATCGCTCCGTTTTAAAAAGAGCGAAATGTTTATACAATTTTATTCGACCTTACAACTAAGAATTGCACTTTGTTTGCAATACCCTAAAAAAGAACGAAATTCATAGAATTTATATAAAAAGTTAGAAACCGATAATTTTTACTACCTTGATAATTCTAAGATAAATATAATACTGTATTTTATTTCAGTTATTATTACTGTACTGTATTTTATAAAAAGAAGCAACGCTAATTGCTCGGAAATTTGATTATTTAAAATACGTTTACAAAATTTCAACTACAAAGCTTTATTTTAGGAATTCTTCGTGAATTTTTAACGGTCACAGAAATTTTTCATATAATTTTATTCAGCCTGACAACTAACAATTGGACTTGGTTTGCAATACCATAAAAAAGAACGAAATTCATAGAATTTATATAAAAAGTTACAAACAGATAATTTTTACTACTTTGATACTTTTAAGCTTAATATAATACCGTATTTTATTTCAGTTATTATTACTGTATTGTATTTTATAAAAAGAAGCAACGCTAATTGCTTGGAAAGTTTATTATTCAACCCTGTGCGCTCCTAAATTTTTTTAAGTTTCAGAGGACTGTTGTGAAAACTTAAAGCTTTGTTTTACAAAAAAAAGAATATAACAAATGTTTACGATTTTTATTTACTTCGTTCATTTGCTTTATTTTAAAACAAAAAAAAAAAACAAAAAAAATGTGAATTGACGAAAATATAAAATTTAACTTAAAACTTAACCTGAAGAAAATGAAGAAAATTTCATATATCAATAGAGTAAAGGTTTAAGATACGTTTACGAAATTTGAACTACAAAGTTTTACTCTAACAATGATTCCGTGAATTTTTAACGGTCACGTTGCATCGTTCCGTTTTAAAAAGAACGAATCATTAGGATNTTTATTTGTTAGTATTACTGTATTGTGTTTTATAAAAAGAAGCAACGCTAATTGCTTGGAAATTTGATTATTTAAAATACGTTTACGAAATTTCAACTGCGAAGCTTTATTTTAGAAATACTTCGTGAATTTTTAACGGTTACGTTGTAACCTTCAGTTTTAAAAAAAGTGAAATTCATAGAATTTATATGAAAGCTTACAATACAATAATTTTTACTATTTTGATAGTTTTAGGGTAAATGTGATATTGTATTTTATTTGTTAGTATTACTGTACTGTATTTTATAAAAAGAAGCAACGCTAATTGCTCGGAAATTTGATTATTTAAAATACGTTTACGAAATTTCAACTACAAAGCTTTATTTTAGGAATTCTTCGAGAATTTTTAACGGTCACAGAAATTTTTTATATAATTTTATTCAGCCTGACAACTAACAATTGGACTTGGTTTGCAATACCATAAAAAAGAATGTAATTCATAGAATTTATATAAAAAGTTACAAACAGATAATTTTTACTACTTTGATACTTTTAAGCTTAATATAATACCGTATTTTATTTCAGTTATTATTACTGTATTGTATTTTATAAAAAGAAGCAACGCTAATTGCTTGGAAAGTTTATTATTCAACCCTGTGCGCTCCTAAATTTTTTTAAGTTTCAGAGGACTGTTGTGAAAACTTAAAGCTTTGTTTTACAAAAAAAAGAATATAACAAATGTTTACGATTTTTATTTACTTCGTTCATTTGCTTTATTTTAAAACAAAAAAAAAAAACAAAAAAAATGTGAATTGACGAAAATATAAAATTTAACTTAAAACTTAACCTGAAGAAAATTAAGAAAATTTCATATATCAATAGAGTAAAGGTTTAAGATACGTTTACGAAATTTGAACTACAAAGTTTTACTCTAACAATGATTCCGTGAATTTTTAACGGTCACGTTGCATCGTTCCGTTTTAAAAAGAACGAATCATTAGGATCGATGGCACCTTGTTTCTATGAAGCAGAATCCAACTTCATGTCATCGTTGGCAACAATTGGCAGCTCGCCAAGAAGAATTTATAGGAAACAAATAGAGCATCTATTGGTTTAGCAATTAGTTACTAGTACCGTGTAGGTAAAAAAAGAATTGCGAGAAGAACGTTGCAGTTCTTTGTGAAATTTCTTTTAATAAACGTTTGTTTGCAACTGAAAAAACGTCATACTTAATCTTACATTTCCAGAACAACGATAGAAACCCTACACCTCGATACTTAATTAAAGAATAAATATTTTTAAACCAAAAAGCAATAAAAACTACGTTCTCTGACTTTATAAAATCTGAAACCCTAACGTATTACCAAAATACGGTTGAAATTATTGAAATTATAGAAAAGATTGAAATTCATTGAACGTTTTGATTTAAACGATACATACGATATACTTTTATTAATAGAGGTATGTTAATTAGAAGTAGAAGTGTATTAGCACACTGCGAATGAAAGATTTCTCCAATTTCGTATTTTATATTCCAATACTAAAACTATCGACGATTTTAGTAAGTATCCTTATTTGTACAGAAGAAAATAAAATTAAAGGTATGTGAAAAAATACATAGCGCAAGGGAAACAAACCTTTATTCATATTTTTAACAGAAAATTTCCGAAAATCCCTCGAAAAGTACCACAGTCTTTTTAATTTTATCATTAAAAAGACAAAATTAACAAACGATGACGCCCGAGTTACTTTTAAAAATTATTATTTTAACTTAACCCTCTTTGTCTGCTTGTCAGAGAAAAAATTACGATTGCTTACAGTTTTTCGCTTTGATTTAAAAATTTTTAAACTAATAATTCCTATAGATCGTGGTGTCGCTACAGTAATACAGTGATCAGATTTAATAGTGCAGTGATAACTAAACAAAATTAATTTTCTAAATGTAGAAACATTAGTTTGTAACTTTCAAGTCACACAAAGCCATAGAGGGTTAAACAAAAATATAAAAATGTATTTTTGAAACGAGCTTCTAATTTCTTCTAACCCCGAATTTTGTCTGCTTATCAGAGAAAAAGTTACGATTGCTTACAGTTTTTCACTTTGATTTGAAAACGTTTTAACTAATAATCACCGTAGATGGATCGTTGTGTCGCTACAGTAATACAGTAACCAAATTGAATAGTGCAGTGATAACTAAAGAAAATTAATTTTTTAAAATATAGAAACATCAGTTTCTAACTTTTAAGTCACACGGTCCCACAGAGGGTTAAATACAATCTAATATAAAAAAATTCAAATTTTCTCTTATTAATATTTCTATTTTTATCAAATCTACCAAAAACCACAGTAACCAATTAATACTCATATACAATAATTAATAAAACCTATATTTATTATTTTCTAGAATAAAAATTTTAGAAAGCCTCTTCTCTAAAATTTCTATTTTTTAAGTTCTACCACTATCAATGTCCTCTTTGCATGTTTAACTGGTTAACCCATTGACTGCCGACTACGAGATATCTCGTAGTGCTGCAATTTTAGATTAATTACAAATAACCATTTGAGTTAAGAATTATTAGTGTTTTTTTTCAATAAAAATATATCGGTAACTTAATATATTTTGTAAAATGTCATGTATTCTTTAAAATAAAACCTCGGACGCTCTAAACATGCCTGGCAGTCAATGTGTTAAATCAAGATCTACGTTTGGAAAGTTACCTTTCCAAAGTTATGTAAACAAGAGTCCATTCGATTTTATCCAATGACAAAATTTACGAGCAAAAAAGAAAAAGAAAAGCAGAAAAAAAAAAAAAGAACCAAGGTACCGTCATCAATTTGAACCGTAGAAAATAGAAGTTTCACGATGCCACGGATCTATTGTCTCAATTGCATCGATGAAAGAACCACTTGGTCATCGTGCAAAAATAGAAGTTACCCGATTCGTAAATACAATGGCTCGAAGAATCCGCGCACGCATTCCCATCGCGTACCGCTTCGACCTCAATCTTTCCCAAGTCCAATACCTTCTTACGGCGAACTTGATCGTCGGAGACTAACGTTTGCTCAGCCAACAGATCCGTCGACGAGAAAAACAAACAATATGAAACGCATCGGAGCAGACGTCGGAGAGCGTACGATAAGTCGGTCCCCGGTTATCTCCAACAGGTCCACAGTGGACGACCGCTCGCAATTAAGTTCAAGGGCAAATTCCATCATCAAGAATTTACTCTAACTTCTCAGAAAACATGTACACAGCGGACGTTGTATACACGACCCTCAACGGCTGAGTTACGAGGGGGATGAAAAAGTAGGGCGAGCGTCGTAAAAGAAGTGTTGGCCAACTTGCATTTCACCTGCTATGTGCCACCGTTCAGACTAGCCTCTGCAATTTCGTGTATTTATTGGAACTCTTCGACGTTCGCTCGATCGAGCAGGAAGAAAACACACGTATGATACCATACGTGGTTGCAACCTTTTTCACGTTTTTTCTCTCCTTTCGAGCGAAAACGTATTTCCGTTTCTTCCGGCTGATGGGTTTCCCTTGGTAAATTACGTTTTTAACGCTAAACCTACCGATGATTAACAGGTTGACTGCCACGCGCATTTTAGGTAGTTTGCCGATGGCGCCAACATGAATTTCTTATTATGCGATGTACATTATGTTGAACAAAATAATATCTACATTTTCCTTGTACTGATAAAATTATTTTTCCATGTTCTGTACGGCATTAATTTCTTCGAACCATTATAGTAAAGTGGTATATTATTTGAAAATTTATCAGTATCCATATTTACTCTAATTATGTATTTTAGTATTGGTCGCATCGCCGGTCACCGGTCACCCCAATGGCACTCAACCTGTTAACCCCTTGGCCTACACGATATTTGCCAATTGCGCGAGCTATAGTAAAGAAGAAAATCGGTCGCGCACGGTGCCATTCAACTGTTCAGCCGTGTACCCGAACTGGCGCAAAATGATAATTTTCATGACATATATATTTCAGTGCAACAAAAGGAGTTGTGAAATAATAAACAATGTTTAGGTACAAATAGTAATTTTAACACGTTGACTGCCGTGGGGGTGACCGGTGACCGGCACTCGACTTGACTACAGCGCCATGGGGGCCACCGGTGACCGGCGACGCGGCTAATAGTAAAATACATAATTAGAGTAAATATCGATACTGATAAATTTTATAATAATACCACTGTTACTATAATGGTTTGAAGAAATTAATGCCATAAAGGATATGCAAAAATAATTTTATTCGTACAAGGAAAATATACATATTTGTTTTCATCGTAATACACATCGCATAATAAGAAATTCGTGTTGGCGCCATGGGCAAACCAAGTAAAATGCGCGCGGCAGTCAACGTGTTAAGGCGTCTAGGGTGTAATCATAATCAATTGATCGGTTAACAAAAATAATTTGTTTATGACACAAATTCTTTACCACGAGTCAGACTCGTAGTTTTCGATTATGGAACACATTTTTTACCACGAGTCAGACTCGTGGTTATAGGCCAAAGGGTTAACCAGTTAACACGTTGAGCCCGACGCCGAAATTGCTGTCCTTTCCGTTCAGCCGATAGACGGTGAGCGATACAATGTTGTAGGGCAGTGGTCGGCAAATTTATTAGCCAAAGAGCCAAATATGAACATTACAACGATTTAAAAAAAAATTGGGAGCCAAATCTGGTTGTTTAGTAAACTTTTATTACACTGAATTTGATTACACTAAATAAAACCTGGGCTGCCAATAAAAATATTTCAAATATATTTTTTTCTAAAGCCACCGGTACAAAATTATTATCATAATTGATGAAAATAAAAATTAAAAAAAATCTTATTAAAAAATACAATTTTATTAATATACGAGCCGTTCGTGCACACATTGATTAACTCCATTTTTTGAAACATCTTAAATTTAAGTGTTAAAGAATTTGGTATAGTCATAACTTTTTATTAATATTATTGCGCCCATTAATATTTTATTAATATTATTGCGCGTTCCGTGGATATTTGTGCCAGAGCCGCACTTAAGGAGCCAAAGAGGCACATGCGGCTCTGGAGCCGCACTTTGCCGACCACTGTTGTAGGGTATCGCCAAGAGAAATTATTCATAAATTATATAAAAAGGAAGGAGACGTACATAAAGTCCGAAGGTATTGTTCGAAGTGTTACGATAACAATTCAAAACTATTTGGACGAACGACAGCTACAAATATTACCAAAACAGTTGTTACGTATTGCAAGATGTGTAAAGATAAGCCGCATTTTTGTTTAGAATGTTTCAATAAATTTCATTAAAACTACATTTCATCACATTTCATTGAGACTATATTTATTTCTTAACTTTAATACCGTCGGTCCCACGGACCGACGCCAGCCAAACGAAAATTCTAGTGCCGGTCCTCAGGAATCGGCGCCGGCCACACGGAAAGTTCACTGCCGGGCCCCAGGAACCGGCGCCGGGCCCAACGTGTTAACTGTGATTGACGAGTATACTCGTTATGGAGAAGTTGCAGAATTTTGTGTCACCACGAGTATACTCGTTATGTAGAAGTTGCAGAATTTTGTGTCACGACGAGTATACTCGTCATGGAGAAGTTGCAGAATTTCGTGTCACGACGAGTATACTCGTCATGGAGAAGTTGCAGAATTTCGTGTCACGACGAGTATACTCGTTATGTAGAAGTTGCAGAATTTTGTGTCACGACGAGTAAACTCGTCATGGAGAAGTTGCAGAATTTTGTGTCACGACGAGTATACTCTAAATTTCTAAAATTTCTAAAATTTCTATAAGAAATTATGAACAGTCATTTCGACTTCGGTAGGTCTAGTGTTAAAAAAATACATAACCTAAGGAAAACGAATTTTCATTTACATTTTTTATAGAAAATCACGAAAAATACCCCAAATTGCATTATTCTAAATTTATAGAATTTCTACGAGAAATTACAAACAGGTCATTTTGACCTCTTTAGTAGTTTTAGCGTTAATTAACATTCTGTGGTCCTTTACGCATAGTTGGGGAGGGAAAAAAGAAAAAATGGATCGGAAAGAAAGAAAGAAAAAAAAAACAAAAAAAAAACAAATACTAGCTAATGGGTTTACTTAGCGGTGGTGTGTAACAAAGAATTTGAAAACAGCACGTTCGTCACAGGATTTCACACGAACCGAAGCTCTTGAAATGTTCCATCGAACCAGTTACAACACGTTATCTACGATGCGATGGTATTGCGCGTTGCGCGAGCTGTATAATTCGTTATATCATATTTGAAACATAATATAACGTTGGAGAATAGGCGTCCAGTTCCACCGGTATTTTATTACCGGGCACGTTTTATCCTCTGATATTTTTATTACATTTCGTTGGGACAGAATTCCGCGATTTCGAACGTTTAAATAAAGTATTATACAGTTTTCCAATATATAGATGAAACATCGCGAGCATTTCACGTGATGCACGGTGAAACGTCGAGTGTCAATCAAAATTGAAATTTTATTAAACGGTTGAATGAATTGTATCGTAGTGTGAGTTACTAATGCAATAAAAACAAAAAACAAGGTTTTGTTGTTCTTTAACTCTGACAAGCGACTAAATAGTTCGCCGATATCTCGTTATTTTTTTTATCGACTCGAACGTGAAATAAAAACGTTACAGCCCTTACTTTCGATTAAAATTTTATTTCTGTAACTAGGAATGTTTTGACAAAGTTTTTAAATATCTGAAACTTAAAAGCGTTCAATTCCCGTTTACACGCGAAAAAATAGGAAATTAACGCTTAAACGCTCCTCGAAAAGAAATTAATCTCTATATAATCTTATTTTTGATATAATAAATGAAAAAAGAAATATCATAATAATATAAATCGTAACAAGAATAACGAACCGTTAAAAATTTTTAGTTGTATCATGTAATACTAACTTTGCATAGAAATAAATTTCTGACTGACAACGTTTCTACTATAAAGAAATACAAAAATAAACCTAGAAATTACTTTTCTAATAACTCGATTTTACAAAATCACTAAAATATTTGTTTAAAAAATACATAAGTTAACACTAAACCACCAAAGAGGTCAAATGACCGTTTCGTAATTTCTTATCCAAATTTTATAAATTATTAACAGTGCACTTTTGAATATTTTTTTGTGATTTTCTGTAAAATATATGGTCAAAGATTTGTTTCTCTAGCATTATGTATTTTTCAAAGTATCTATTATTGTAATTTCTTTGATACAAGCAGGTATAGTTTAATCGTCGGTAGGTTTAGTGTTAAAGAAATAAAATAATAGGAAATTAACGCTTAAACGTTCCTCCAAAAGAAATTAATCTCTATATAATCTTATTTTTGATATAATAAATGAAAAAAGAAATAACGTAATAATATAAATCTAAATAGTAACGAGAACAACGAACCGTTAAAAATTTTTAGTACGTAGAACGTAATACTAACTTTGCATAGAAATAAATTTCAGATTGAAAACTTTTCTACTATAAAGAAATATAAAAATAAACCTTAAAACTATTTTTCTAATAACTGGACTTTACAAAATTCCGAAAATGTTTGTTTAAATACACAAGTTAAAGAAATAAAAAATAGGAAATTAACGCTTAAACGCTCCTCCAAAAGAAATTAATCTCTATTTAATCTTATTTTTGATATAACAAATAAAAAAAAAACATAATAATATAAATCTAAATTGTAACGAGAACAACGAACCGTTAAAAATGTTTAGTTCGTACCATGTAATACTAACTTTGCGTAGAATTTTTAAACATTTTTCTGATTAAAAATGTTTCTACAATAAAGAAATATAAAAATAAACCTTAAAACTATTTTTCTAATAACTCGATTTTACAAAATCCCGAAAATATTTGTCTAAAAAATACCCCTGTCGAAGAAATAAAAGCAAAAAATTTTTGTTTCTTAATTATTTACACCGTGAAAATACTATATTTCAAACATTCTTCTCAATATACACGATCTTCAAACCTTTATCCAGGAATGCATTGGCCAGATAGTTGCTAGTTTTATCAGTATTACTCCAAGCCGCGTAAAAATTCCCCGACACAACTGATAAACCGATAACACTAATTACATTACCCTTCATTCATAAACGTTCAAAAATACCGGATACGGAATATAAACGTATAAAGCCACCTTACTCCCCAACTGCCTATCGTATGCTACTCCATGATCAGAGACTCAGCTTAAGCACACCGGATAACCACGTCGCTCGAATATTCTCACCTAATTATCACTTACATAAAAATAACGCTAATAACATCGTTTTATTTCCCACACGGTGCATCGTGTTCGAGGCTAAAAACGGTGTTAGCGTTTTCATAAAAGAAAAAGGGTAGGTCATACCGGTAAAGGTTACCTGCAAAACGTTGAAACGCGAACAAGCACGTAGAATCAGCCTCCTTATTCAACACGCATCTTTTCCCTCGATCGTTTTCTTCTCCGTTCGCCCCTTTTTGAGTCAACAAATATACGTCATCGTTCGTACACGCGGTGATGCTTACGCGCGCGCAACCATCCCCAGATTCAATACGTGCACGCGTAACCTAAGTTCCTCGTCACACACACACACACACACACACACACACACACGTACACGCAACGTGAACATTCACATTCGCATTCACATTCAGACAGAAAACACACAGGAGCATACATAGGGACTGACACACGCAAAACATCGTTCATCCGTCCAAGTTATATATTCTGTGACCGTCGAACGGTGTCTTATATCTCTTTCACCCCTCCCAACGAGAATCGTTTAGGATTTTGACACAACCTCCCTTTCCTTTCGTTCCCTATGACTCACGTACACACAGACGAAACGCAGCTGTCTCGTTCTTTCCCACGGATTCGTTACTCACTTGCCGATAATCTCGCAGAGCTCGTAAACCTCGTCGAAGAGAACCTCGTCGTCCGCCATAGTAGCGACGAGGAGGTCGAAGAAGTCGATCGAACGAGGAGGCTGTACGCGCCAAAAGGCGCGTCAAAGCTATGCGAATTCGTAATAATTCGTAGTGTTCGGGTACGCGTCTCTCTCTCTCTCTCTCTCTATATATCTCCTCTCGTAGCCCCTGGGCTGACGGTGCTGTTGTGTTTCGTGTCGTGCCGTGTGGAATACGCGGCGACGTGAACGTAGCCGCGTATCGTGGATTCACGGCCGCCTTCGTTCTCCCACCCTCTCTTCTCGTTCTATCTCTTTCCTGCCACCGCCAGTGACGAATTCGTTTTCCTCTACGCGCACGTTACGCACATCCACACATATATATCTGTATGTGTGTGCGTGTGTATATATATATATATATATATATAT
>SMSQ01018895.1:10774-28713 GCA_019453375.1 Ctenoplectra terminalis | reverse complement strand
GATACATAATGATACTTATTGCTTATCCTGTGATCATTCACATTGGTACAACCCGTCGCAAACGTGTTAAACCAATGCGAATCAACCCCGCCAGATGTGAGAAAGTACAAGAAACAGCGCCGCTCCAAGGCGGAGACACAAAAATCAGGGCCCATCGCGAACTTGTTAAACCACAATTTTGTTCGCTTATTTATCCTAAAAGGATTAGTAACCAGGTACGTTTATCGTCGCTTAGATCTAACAAGTTAATTTTCATTACATCAATTTAAAATTATAGTTAGGACAATAGTACAACGTTTTCAAAGACAAAACATAACCGAACTCTTTAACACGTTAAGCGCCACGCCGGTCCTTGCGGACCGAAGTTGATATTTTCGTTTAGGCGTCGTTGGCTTCTGAGAACTAACAGTATCAATTTCAAAAAATAATACCTTATAATTTATTAATGGGTTCCATTAAATCACTTCAAACAGAGATACGACTTTCCTTCGCAGGCCTCTACATTTTTCTTCTTAAATTCCTAACTATTTTCCCACCAAATGCTTTTCAATTAGTATCGCACCACACAGCCTAACGGAAAGTCGACCGAAATCGGCGTGGCGTTTAACGTGTTAACACGTTGAGCGCCACGTCAGCCATCGGTGGCTGACACTAGACTTTCCGTTTAGGCCGCGTCAGCCATCGGTGGCTGACACTAGATTTTCCGTTTAGGTCGCGTCAACCATCGGTGGCTGACAGCGTGTAACATGAGAACTATAAAATTTTACACTATTTTGCGGAATTACAGAAAATTTATTTAAAATTTACTTAATTTGGTATTATTACAGTATTAATGGGATCGGAAACACCGGCCCTTCAATACCAGTGCGTATGAGCGGCGCTCGTGGCCTGAACGGGATTGTCTTAGAAATACGCGTGGCGCTCAACGTGTTAATGTACCTGTTAATTCACGAATTCGCGTCGCGACGGATTAACAGTGAATCGCGTCACCGGAGGTCGTAAATCTCCGACCGAAACTTGACGACGCCGCAAAATACGTGTATTCTCTATATTTCTTAATAATATAGGGATGATTATTTGTTCTGAGAAATGAACGCGCAGTGAAATGTTTTTATGTAGGAATGTGTAGCGTGGTGCGAAGCTTGTTGTGTTGTCGAGTGATGCGACGCTTGTTCTTTTTTTTTGTACCGATCTTCCCACCAGTCCGTGTCTTAGAACCTTAAAGTGAGGTGGTGTGGGGTGTTGAACGGGGGTGAAATATGCGGATTGGTTGTCCAACGTTAGGCGGCGAGTTGGAGGTGATTTCACGAAACTGATTGGGGAAAAAAAAAGAAAGATTACCCCCAACTTGTAGCTCGCCCTCAGGTACAAGAGGTGCCCTGAGTGACGTCAATGGAATTTCCGCATATTTGCAACACTGACCTGAGCCGGGAATAAGTTTGTAAAACATTTTAGCTTTAACGACACGTGTAGCCATAAAGACGAAAAATAAATGTTAATATTATAGTGTATCAATATAGGAGGACCGCGCGCGCTATTAGAAACAAACGAAGGAACCGTCGAACGTGCACGACCTATTAGCCCGTAAGATTATTCTGCATCTTAGTATTTCTTTCCTTTCCAAATATATATATATCTTGTTTTGTTTAATTCCGTTATACCAATTTATTTAGTAATCCTGACAACCTTAGTCCACTACAATATCAAGCAATACTGCGGCCTAAATATCTAAAGGAAACCCGCCAGTTGGTTTGCTTCATAAACGTATTACTGTTTCGAACCTACTCAGGGTCGAAAGGTAGGCTGTAGAATTTGAATGTTATAAATGTTCTGGTTCGCAGCTGTTTGGGCCTTGCTGCCGCTTTACAGCCTAATCGCGCGGCTAAACAGTACCTAAAAATATTTAATTACAACTTTTAACCCTTTGCGGACGGCGTGATTTTGAGTAAACCGTACCGTGGGGCCGAACCGCTACCGCGATAGTCACTTAAAATGACCAGCGCACGTTTCAGCAGAAATGTTTCTTTAAGCGATTTTCATTCATACCCCTCGAAGATGTCAAATTATAGACATATATGTAGATAGTACACGCACAAAGTTATTTTTGGCGAACGCATATACAGTCGCGTCGGAAAGTAAGTTAACGATTAGCGTCGCGCATAAAAATTGAAGAAATGAATATGATAATATGTTTGATGAGTTGATTCTTCAAGATATATATTTAGCAAGGTAATACATTAATCGTTTTATCCAGAATTGTCATTATTTGCACAATCAACAGATGGCTTGTATTATTTATCAACACATAAGTAATTTTACGCAAGCCGTTAACTTACTTACCGACGCGACTGTATGCGTTTCTCGACCATAGCAACGCGTTTGTTTGGGACACATATATGCGTCTTTCGGCCTTATCAATTGTTTTCGCCGAACGCATATTTGGGTTCCTCGGCCAAATTGATGGTTTCCGTAGAACACATATATGCGCCGGTAGTCCGCAAAGGGTTAATGCCAACAATATATTTTCTGAACGACAAATCGAGAGTCCTAACTTGCAACATTCATTCTTGCAGTTGTTCATAAATCTTGTTAATTTATTTCATCCGCAACAGTTCCTTATTATTTTCCAACGGGGTATAAGCATCGTAAAAAAGCAATGATAATATCCGAAGAATTATAGACTCATGGTCGAGTGCACGCTCATATGTATCACAAGTTTCAAACTGCCCTAGACGCTTTCTTTCCGTATAAACGTCGTCGAAAAGGAAGTTCTGAATCGTCTTCTGTCCACTAGAATCCAGTATCTCCGGTCCGCAAAAGTACTCCGCTGGCATTGCCAGTGTATACTCGGTCCACGCGCGTCCACTTGTCCGGTTCGCAGCCTTAAAACGCGGCTTTTTGCCAAGATCAGGAAGAGAATCCTTTCGTGGCGATTCAACCGCGCTTAACGGCATCTCTGCTACGAGCGGCGGCCCGCGTTTAACAGCACGCGAGCTTGCGCGACGCGTTTTTGTACGCGTGTCCGGTACACGAGAGAACGAATCGAGGGAAAAAGCAAAGGCGAGATTAGTTTAATTGCGTGTAATTAGAAACGAACGATATCCTGCCGTTAGATTTATATAGTGAAACGATTGTCACGAAACCGAATGGAACTATTTTGTTTGGTTGGATTTGCTCACTTTTTTTTTTTTCTTTTGTAAGATAAACCGTGGTTAGATAGATGGATAGAAAATAAGAATTCAGTCAGAAGAATGATTTTTAAGTTCGAAACAATTTTTTTTTTATTATTATTGTCTAAGTAAAAAGTTAACTTTCTAAATTGATTATTAAAATAATTTTTTTCTTATTATTACTGTCCAAATAAAAAGTTAACTTTCCAAATTTTGATTATTATTTTTTCACTATCAAACAGAAAATGGTCCGATTCGCCTCGGATTAACCTACAGTGACTTCGGTTTTATGTTTCGACCCTCTTATCGTATTTGAGTTTACATAACCTACCTGTACTTTATGTATTTTTAAATTTAAAAATTTAAGAGTAAATGTTCCACTGCATTTTTCAGAAAGGTATATATTTGTAATCGTTGCAGAATTAGTATAGATTTTTAATAGCATTGTAAGAAGGTTAAATGATGGAACCATAAAATTGTTAAAAATAAAATATACAGTGCGTTATAGTTACTTTAAGTTTAACAGGATAAAAGTTAATAATTGGGTTGAACATTGTTGCAACTTATATAATAAATATTAATTATTTTCTCTATATTTTCTATATCTCTTTAATTCAATGTAAATACGCTTTGTGGCAAATTATTATAAAAAGTGTACAACATGAAATACCATTCGTTCGATTAATTCATTACAGTATTATCATTTTTTTCTGTGAAAATTGAGGATCGTTTTACTATAAAAATATGGATGTTATTCTTTCATTTTTCTTTCTTTTCGAAGTTAATCAGTTTAATTAAATTTTCAGATGCATTTACACGATTTTTACACGGTATTACACAATTAAATTTGTCATTAAAAATCGCACAAATTTTTTCTGAAATTAAATAATTTCCGAAATACTGGAGAAAATATATTTTTCATTCCTAACTTTCAGAGCTGTTTTCACCCTGTAAATATGAATGATTGCGGATAAAAAAAAGTATATCTAAAATATTTTTCACACACTATCTATTCACACTATTACACGGTTAAAATTTTTGTTTAAACAATTATTTCTTTAAGTGAATAGTTTCTGAAACATTGAGAAAAATATATTTTTTATTTTTAACTTTTAGGGCTGTTTCAACCCTCTTTAACCAACCCTAAATATGAATAATTGCAAATAACAAAAAAAGATCTGTAAAATACTTTTTTAACACTAGAACTACCCGCAATTAAAGTAGACTTGTACCAAAGAAATCAAAATGAAAGGTACTTGAAAAAATATCTATAATAAGAGTAACAATTCTTTGCACACATTTTTTATAAAAAATCACGGAAAATCCCCAAAACTACAATATTGTAAATTTATAAAATTTCTATAAGAAATTACGATCCAGTCATTTTAACTCTTTCCGTAGTTCTACTGTTAAACGCTATCTAATATGTAAATTTCATTAAAATCGGTGTGTTACATTTAACCGATGTCCCTTGCCAGACCCGAAAAGTCTTTATTACTTCAACCACTTTCACGGACGACCTTTCCCCGATTTCATCGGGATCTCGGACCTATATAAAACACCTATGCACGTTCACCTTGTCGGTCAGGTGTGTGCGAGACGGGTCTGTATCCGTGTG
Organism: Ctenoplectra terminalis; assembly: GCA_019453375.1. NCBI lineage: Eukaryota > Metazoa > Arthropoda > Insecta > Hymenoptera > Apidae > Ctenoplectra > Ctenoplectra terminalis. Next base: position 23,925 of record SMSQ01018895.1, on the reverse strand, counting down.
GTGTAAACCGAGAGTTGCTGGGTACACCGGTGGGCACTTGTTGCTCCTCTGGCAAACCCCCTGAGTGTTTACACGCTAAATAAGTGTATACAACGCCGGTGTCGAGGAGCAGCTCGCTTCGCCTCCGTGTTTTCGATGCGCGGCCCTGCACTACATACATTCCACCCTCTCAAACCCCGTAAACGGCGACACACAAAGGCACGCGCGACGCCTCGACGCGGCCGAATGTTCCTGTTGCTCTTGTCGACTACCGTAATCGCGGCACGGTGCTAGAAAGCACGCGTTTCGGCGTGCGTGCACGAAGAGATCACTCTCGAGTGCGTGACTGGTGTTCTAAGGGGGTGCTGATTTGGACGTGCTTGTAGGAGAAGATAATGGTGTGTATCCTTTGATCGTGTGTTGAGAAAGTGAAACGTGGCTGATTAATCGAGCTGAGTAATGTGCTGCTTGGGTGAAATTAGGTTAACGTTGAAACTACTAAGGATTAAAGTACTCTGGTAGGAGAAAATATTAGATTGTCTCGGAAGTTTCTTTCGTTTTATTAATAAATAATGGATACATAATATTTTATGTTTTACGATATGTTATTACTCCCTCCGTTCAGAAATATGGTGTACATTTCAAAGAAAATCGTAGATTATCGTAAATATAGAAAACAAATGACAACATTCTTTATATTATTATAGTATATATTAAAAGTAATATAACCTAATATAATTGACACGTGTCATGTTCTTCTTGGTTTAAAACTTAACGATCAAAGATCAGTTTTTTTTATGATAAATAAAATTGGTACCTCTGCAAAATCAATATGGAAAATTTTGAAGAAGAATTGATAAACTTTAAAAGAAGAGATTCCAAATATAAACAATTGACCACACAGAACTACGTCATGGTATCTTAGAAAAATGATTACAGCACATGAAAGAGAACAAGTTAAAACACGGTGACTAGCTGGAAAATATTTATGTTCCAAAGAAGCGTACAATAAGGCCAAATCATATTTTAATTAAATTTAGGGAGTATTGTAACAAAATTATTCTTTTTTAATTATAGGTTTTCTAAAAAAGTTAATATAATATACTTGTCGTGTTAATTTTTAGTTTTATTCTATTTTTTTTACGTATTTTATACAGGATTCATTTTGCGCTATTATTTCCCTCCATCTCTCGTTTAACAAATAAGGCTGAATGTTTATTTAAACATTGCTAGACGAAAGCATTCTGTGAAAATAACGGAAGGAACTTTCTGGACAACCTAATATTAAATACACGTTTGTTCAATATTAAAAATAAATTAAATTTCATTTTAACCCTCTATAGCCCGAATTCTGTCTGCTTATCGGAAAAAAAATTAGGATTGATTACAGTTCATCACTTTGATTTGAAAATGTGTTAACTAATAATTACTGTAGATGGATCGTAGTGTTGCTACAGTAATATAGTAATCAAATTTAATAGTGCAGCAATAATTAAAGAAAATTAATTTTTTAAAATATACATACATCAGTTTGTAACTTTTAAGTCACACGGTCCCATAGAGGGTTAATATTGGAATACACGTAATATTTGTTGTAGATTAAGAAAGAAAAATATTTTTTTTAATGTAAAATAAATATGTATTAGGTATTTGAAACAGAATATTTTTTTTGAAATATAAAACATACATTTATTTACAGAATATATAATTTAGTAACAGAATATATTTTTCCACGTGTAGAGGAAATTTTTATTTAATATTAGAAGCAAAGTGTATTTTTTACATAGGAGATATGATATTTCTTTAATGTTTGGAACTAATTATTTCTTCCTCGAATTGGCATAAATATTTATATGAGTAAAACAAACCATGAAAGAGAATGGTTAGAAGGATAAGAGCTTGTGGTCCCTGTATGTACAATTTTAAGGTTATCAAATTCAGACGTTCCTGCAAAAATCATTATGTTATAAACTCATCAGCATTGTTTTATCGCATCGTGACACATGGTTACGGAATTTCCCGCACACGTCATTCGAACGGAAAGGAAAAATTTGTTTAACAAACAACCTATTGAATCAGTACTCGTATACTCATACGATCATATGTCATGTACTCATATATCATTTAATATTTGGTGTATAGGTATACAACATTTGGATTTAATATTTTGTTCGTCTAAAAAATTGTGGCTCAAAAACCATTTATTTAATGTTTTGTGCTACTAGGGGTTGGTTAACCAACCCCAAACGTTCTTAGTCAATCAGCCTCGAACGATCATTTTGACTTCAATATTCTATATCTACATATTATGATTTTAAATTGCCCATATATATGCAGGGTTAAAATTCATAGAATTTCTACAAGAAATTACGAATCGGTCATTTAATCACTTTGATAGTTTTAGCGTTAGTTGTTGTACAGGGGATGTAAACGAAGGGGTTGGTGTTTAGAAATAGTTGTTTTATCTGTTTACGTTGTTATAACTTTTCTTGAGCTGTTATGGAGATTGGAATATTTAATTAAATACAATATCATTGTTATGTTTAACGAATATCTAAAATTTGAGAATATTTAATACCGAGGAAAGAAGTAATAGTGATGTAAACGTTGAAATGTAATATCTTTGTAAAAATGTTATAGAAATGGTACAAATGGTCCATTCAGAATTTTTGTGAAATATTTTATTCTGATTCCAGTGAAACAGCAATTGTAAAATAAATTTTTACTGCTGTTCATATGGAAACGATTGTTTCTGTAAGACGCCATTAAGTTTAATTAACTTTCATTTTTTTTCACAATCAATTTAAATTAGAATAACAGAACCTAAGTTAAAAAGTTATTCAACATATATTCAAATACAGAATTGTCATTTTTTATTCACAAAAATGTATCAACGTTAAATAAATAACAAAATGAAATTGCCAAGAAAATAAACAAACATGGATATTAAACACAGAGACAAGTGGAATGATGGGAAAAAGGAAGAGAAAACATTGGCTTAAACGTTTCCGCGTGTATCGTGAATGAAAGATGTAAACAAACGATGTAGTGGAAAACGTGGATGGAAATACATGTCCCCGTGCGTTTGTACGCACAATGAACATAAATGAACGAACAGGCGTAATAAGCGAGAAAGGCGTTCTCGTACATGGGTTTGTAACGAGTCGACCGGAGGGTTCGTGAAAATCGGATAAAAAGAGCGTGTCCGGACGCTTGTGTGCGCATAACCAACACGAATGTACGTGCGATCGTAAAGCTTATGTATCATTTGCGTCCGTGAATCTTGCAGAGAAATACGTAGGTGGTGTAACGATCATGGATTAATAATTTTATTCGAAACAAAAAATACAAATTAATTGGAAAGAAACATTTGATCGTTCAACGAACTCGGGAGCAATGTAACATCGAAGCGAGTAACTGATTAATCACACCGGACAAGCGAACAGTCATCGCGAAGGTCCTTGTACATCTTCTATCCCCACTGTTCTATTTCAAGGGTTTTTGTTGAATATTTATTTGTAAAATAAATTCAACAGAGTTTTGACTAAGTATATTTATTAATATTGATGATGTGTTACAAAAATGACCTGGAATGGTGTTCTTAGCTTGAAGGAAAAAATCGAACTAACGAAAAGGCAAAGGAAATGCCAGACACTCGCTGAGTGCCATAAACCAATACCTGACCCTTGCAAGGAAGGGGGCCGCAACAGTATACCCGACTATTTCTAAAACATTAAAAATATACGTATACTATACTATATAATAACGCTTATTTTTAACAGTTTTGCATCTTCATATTTTAGTTATCTCCGAGCCCAGTGTCCAATTTCATCGACTCGAAGTTTCTTCCGAAGGGTGACAGTGATTAACACTAGAACCACCAAAGTGGTCAAAATGACCCATTCGTAATTTCTCATAAAAATTTTATAAATCAACTACGGTGCCTTTGTGCAGATTTTCCAAGATTTTCTGTTAAAAATATAGATAAACCTTTGTCTCAGTTGCATTACACATTATTTTATGTACGTTCCACTTTGATTTCTTCGATAGAAATAAGTATACTTTAATCGTTGATAGTTCTAGTGTTAAAAAGTAAAAACATTGTTGCATTTACACGTGCTTTTATGTACACGGAGGCTAGAAAGAAGGAAAGGGAAAGAAACGCGAAGAATAAAATTGGAGATGTTGAGTGTTGTATTTCATATCTTTGTGGTCTTCGGTGGTTGTGTAAGGTGAATCAGGAATTAAGCGCTGAATTAACACGTTAAACGCCACGCCGGTCCCTGCAGGCCAACGCTGAAATTTTCGTTTAGGCGTCGTTGATTTCCGAGAACTGACAGTATCAATTTCAAAAACTAATACCTTATAATTCATCAACGAGTTTTATTAAATCACATTAAACAAAGATACGACTTTCCTTTCCAGTCCTCTACAATTTTCTTCTTAAATTCCTAATCATTTTGCGACCAAATGTTCTTGAATTATTATCACAGCACACAGTTTAAAGGAAAGTCGACCAAAATTAGCGTGGCGTTTAACGTGTTAACCTGTTAACCGGGTAAGACTAGTAAACTCCTCACGCGGAATACCGATATTTTGGACGTAATCATTTATTTTCACATTGATTTACTTTTGAGTGCATCGTTATATTTTTATTTAAAAAAACGTATTACATTAGACTTACATTTGCAATGATTAAAATCTATCCAATTAAAATGTATTATTTTCTATTAACTTTTAACTCAAAGTATAAAGGAGCTTCTGATCCAAAAATGACTCAGTTAACAGGTTAAAGATAACTCTGTGGGCGTTTCTAAAATACTGATTTAACCCTTTCGTTACGAACGCCGACTATAGTCGACATCCATGCGACGACCTGGGTATACGAGCGCCGATTATAGTCGGCGAAAAGATTCTACTGTACCTGTAGATCTCTTGATCCTATTGACCCGTATTGGATTAATCTTGCTAAAAGTATATTTTGAACCCACGTAATATATTCTGGACTCCGGCGGAGCGGACTGCCGTAACGAAAGCTAATACAATAATGTCCTTCTGGACTATTCGTGAGCCGTGAAGACGTCCCTGTCAGTATAGCCTGCCTTACAAGGGACGTTCTCAAGTTCAAGAAACTTTAAGGGCTGTTTTCACCCTGAAAAACCGAATATCAGCAGATAAAAAAAAAATAGCGTGATACTTAGTTCAAGGTCCTCTACAAACCAGCAAAGTTTCAAATTTTTTTGAATTTTCGGGTTACCGAACGTCCCTTGTTAGTTTTATTGCCCTAAGTCCCATGGAGTTTCCCTTAAGAGAGAAAAGCGCCTTGACGAAATGCGCCTTGCTTCAGCCGTTTGCTTACCATGATTTTCTAACAGTTGTTACGCTTTGGCGTAATGCGACACAGTTTTCGATCGTCTCGATTTCGTCGTCTGTCGATGGTCAGTCAGTCTCTATGAATACGTCGAACAATACGCGTCTTTGCTTTTATGTATATCCATTGTGTTACCTTTATATGATAAACTGATACACTTATTAACAACAGGAGAAGAAAAGATAAAGAGGATCATAAGGGAGAGATAAAGAGAGGATTAGATGAACGTAGGGCAATAAAAGTAGAAATAATAGAAGATTAAGGGAGAAGATCAAGTAAGAACAAATATCAGGATAAGTAGGGTTTTAAGAAGGATGTTTCCTTGACAATAGAGTAAAACTATAAAGTAAAATAGAATGAATGAAATACAAGTGGTAGATGGAAAGAGAGCAGAAAGAAGTAAGAGAAAAATAATTAACATGTTTGAAGAATAGAATTAAGAATGGGTTATTATATATCAACTCAATCACATTTGTACTCGATCTATGACACGTTATTCAAATTTAAATGCGTTGCAGTTCATCTGAAAATCTGGTTTTGAAATTTTATAAAAGATACAGTCAAAACTGGCATTTTCACTGGGATTTTCACGAAAACTACACACTCATATAACGACACGTGTCGAAAATGCTCGTTTTTATTCAGTTGATAGTCCGTTATTTTGTAACTGATACTTTAGTGCTACTAAAACGAAACAAAAACTTCCACAATAATTCTAATAGAGGACAATAAAAACTACGAATAATCCGTAGTATATTACCGATAAGCAATTATTAACCCATTCGCTGGCAAGCCTAAATTATAGGAAGTCATTCCCATTGCCATTTATATTTTGAGTGTTACTGTTTACCAAAGCTCTGTTATTTCTTGGTAAGAGCACATTTATTATCATACATAATCATTTGCAAGCAGTAGTATTTTTTCAAGTTTTTTACATTTCTATATTTATGTTTGTGGCGACAAAAAATTTGCTAATTCAAAAGCCTGCATGTTATAACATATTTAAAGTAGGACGAGTATACTCGTCTTGGCAATGCATGACATCCTGTCAAAGACGAGTATACTCGTCCTTGGCAGTGAATGGGTTAATGAAATTCATTATGAAATATTACAAACTACCTTTTACATTTCCTTCCTTCCTCTTTGTCATCTTCATCTTTCTTACAGCGCCACAAAAACATAAAAAAAAAATTATAAATACAATTTTACATTAATATTACCAAATTATAATATAAAATGAAAATACATAAAAATGTGTTTTATAAACAGACGTGAAATGAAAGACAAAGATAATATACAATAAGCAACAAAAAAAAAAACGAAAGTAAAGACTTGAATTATGAAAAGAACGCAGACGAAAAGAAACAGAGTAAGAGAAAGTAAGAGGATCAAAGTCTAAGAGACCGGGAGCGGAGCAAGAGAGGGAAAATAAAAGGAGTATATATCCTGACGTTATGATGAGGTATCGCGGAATGAATGGAAACGCAACAAGCTACACGCTGAATGTGCCAAATTGAGGAGGGTCATTTGTTTGATGCGACTGTCGCGGTGGTAACCCCTGACAGTTTCCATCCTCCATCCTCCCCTTTTGCTTGCGTGTACGAACGTATCTGTGTGCGTGGATATTTTTTTTTCGACGTCGTAATTTCACCGCTGACGATCGAGCTGCAGCCGGTTTCCGTGATTGGCACGCATCAATGACAGGAACCGTACCTCGCCATTCCTCACCCGATCGTTGAAATGGTCCGTGGAACAGTCATCCCAGTGTAAAATCTCACGTTCGAGACTTTGACGGGTTGTAGCAACAAAGGTTAATGGATGATCCTACCGTGGTTCACTCTCGATGGTTACAGATGAATTTACTGTTTTACCCGAGGGAGCGTTTTTACGTTTCCCGCCTTTTACCTTTTTCCTCGTTTTCCTTCGATTCTTTTATTTTTTTATCTATTTTTTTTTTTTTTTCATCTTTTTATCTTTTGAGAATGTAACTGACTAGATAGCATTTTTTTCCGACTCGTATTTACAATGGAAGCGAATACGAGTATATTATGATTTCGTTTTGAGATAGATGGAAATGTTTCTTGATATTTGACAATAGTACGTGTATCTTTGTTAAAATTCGAATTTTCTTTATTGGAGTATTTCGTTCGGAAAAATATTCGGAACAGAAATATGTATATTCGATATGTTTTTCGATCGCCATAAAAAGGCAGAATTTGAAGTATCAATTTTTCGAACAGCTAGAAATGATGAAAGGATATAGAATTGTAATTTCTAGATCACTTTGTGTTTAATTATATTCTTTTTTACTTTTTAAAGATCGTTCACAGAAAATATAGATTTATAGTGTCTCACAGAAGTACTCCAATTGTTAATTTTGTAATGATTCACTAAATCGTTTATTTTTGCTTTATTTGATTGTTATTTTCCAATAAACTTGTTATGTAGATTGCTAATTTTCCAGTAGTTCACTAAACCATTTATTCCTGCTTTATCAAACTGTTATTTTATAATGAAATATTACGTAAACTTAGCTATGAAACCTACTATATGAATTTATTAAAATATATATACATGTGTATCGTGAAGTTAACATTTTCGATGACTATTAAATTAAATATCGAATAACTCTTCTGTATAATATTAAAAATATCTTCCACTTTTATAAACTTGCTATACGACTGAGGGAGTCAGAGTCTACGAATAAATTGTCTTGATAATCGAGAGACGTTAAATGGAGACGGTTTAAAAATAGGTCAGTCGTGTAATTATCTCTCAGCGAGACATCGAGATAGACATTTTGCCCTTTAATTACTGCTTCCTGGAAATTCAACCAAGCATACAGAGACTTGTAATTTGTAACTTATAAGTTGAGACGCGTTTAACGCATTCAAGAAGTTGATACTGTGCTTTGCTTAATAAAGTTACGAGTTACAATAAAAGGACCTATGAGAAAATTACTTTTTGATGTTTCATCGTGAACGGTAGTCGTATTTGGAACGGTTGAAATATTTAGTACTGTTTCTTACTGCTTCAATAACGACCTAAAATATCAGGAATATTATCCATTATTATATATTATATTATATTAATATATTATTATATACCGGCTGCTATAATAGCACCAACACCTGTTTCTTCATTAGTTCATTCATCCACATTAGTAACAGCTGGAATTTATTTATTTATTCGATATAAAGATATGATTATTGATAATAATATTAGAAATATTATATTATTTATTTCAAGAATTACTATATTAATATCTGGATTATGTGCTAATTTTGAATTTGATTTTAAAAAAAATTATTGCTCTATCAACTTTAAGACAATTAAGATTTATATTTTCAATTTTAAGATTAGGATTTATTAATTTAGCTTTAATACATTTATTTATTCATGCATTATTTAAATTTTTAATATTTATAAGTGTAGGTATATTTATTTATTATAATAATGGATATGTTAATACCCCGTGATCTCAAGATTTTAATCATCAATATTTCCTATTTCAAATTATTATTTATCACGGATGAAATTCATAAATATTTTCAAATTTACTTTCTTATAGATACGATCAAATTTTTTGGGATCCCAGTGAGAGAGAGACGTTTGACACCGAACTTGTAAAATAGTTTATTTCGAACGTTCGTTAGTTCGAACCCCGGATACAAATTTAACCCTTTTCGGACGTATTCAATTTGGACATGGGTGTCGTACTGGTCGGAATTAATTTCCGGAGAAAAAGTAGTGATACATAACATGCAAGATTATGAAGAATAAACGAGATTTATTAATTATGAATAGATCGCATGAATTCGTGAATAGGTCCATTAGGTATTTATATAAGTGCAGATAAATTGTAAATCGATGCATTGATGCAAAAAATTATTTACAATGGAATGCTTTAAAACAGTTCATACAGAGTTAAGGTAACATGTATCAGTATCCAAATCAGAATCTGACGTAATTCTATTTATACGTTTCTTTCTGAAAAATCTCGGCTGTTCTTCATCGCTACTATTCGAATTTTTGTAAGCCTCGTAACAGGTATCTTCTTCACAGCTCATTCTCTAAGAGACAACTCTTCCATTTTTCTTTTTGACATCACAAAAGATTAGAGCAAAAATTTTAACACAAAACAAATTCTAACGATTCGCCACTGTTGAAAAAATATTTGAAAAGGAAGAAATAATTTTCAAATCTCACACGCTTTCTTAGATACTTCGTTCTCGAAGAAACATTTTCAACTAAATGCATATCCCGAAAACGTTTCGTTGCAAGCGTACTTATTACTACGCTACAATTAGCAAGAAACGATAAGCGCGCGTGGCCTGACGCAGATTTTCTTATAAAATTGCGTGCCAGTCAACGTGTTAAATGAGAATTGAAACAAAGTACACGTCACAGAAATCTGATTAAAGTTTTGAATTCTTGTTCTCTGAAATTTTTCTCGAACTGCTCATCGAGATGCTCGCAGAAGTACACTTCGATATCTGATCGATTTTACAACTTCCCTATATATTCCCCATCATCTGTACCACCTTAATCGATGGGAATCGAGTGCAGGCGAACGCGGAAGAGAACACGTAGAGTCAATACGGAGCTCAGACAACCGAAGAAATTAATCTCTTCTATCCTTATCGATGGCTTATCGGCACGGTTGAACCGTTCGGCAAGCTTATCAGTCGATCCATCGATCGCGACAATCACGCGACCGAGCGATCTTGGGGCGGTTAATTCCTCGAAAGCGGTGCGTGAAAGCGCACTTCCTCGTCTCGACGCGCCACGAATCGTTTCTCGTCTCGTCCCGTCTCGCCGGTTCTCTCTCCGGAGGCGAATCAGGATTACTCTGCCTCTCTGCGATGCACCCTTGTCGCTGTCGGTGTTTGCATGAACGATTATCGACGGTAACGCGTACGAGGCGGTCTATGTGTCTTCCTAGAAAGGATCGGAGATTAGTGACGCCTCAAGATCACTGGAGCAGCATGATCCGATGCGAGGGGTTTGCTCGATCGCGTATTCAGTGGCCTTGAAATAATTACATCGGCTTGGTAGCCACCTAAGCGACACTTCCTCTTGTCCCCTTAACGACGCCGTCTTGTGACGTTGTCGCCGCCGACATCGTCGCTCTGACGAGATACGCGTGTTTCTACGCAACTGCACGTAGGCGGAATGATTCGTTGATAGGCGTGTTTTCTGCCCAAGGACCGATTATTGCGGCGATTGTTTCGAAACCGTCTGCCCTGTTCCCCGAAATCGTCCTACGTACGTTCCTCGGCGAGCAGTCGCGTCGAAGGCTGATGCGAGAAGGTTTGGAGCAGACGAGACGCGCGGGATGTTCTGTTTGCTTACAGAGAAAAGGAACCGTGAGAGTGGATGAATTGAAAGATTAGATTGAAACGAGCGAACATTGTCTCCTCCGGAAGTTACAATTTTCACTGCTAAATATCGTCGTACGAGTACTTTACTGTTTTGGAATGTGGATGAACCATATTGGATAGGTTGATTATTCAGAAGCGGTTTGGAATTCAAGTGCGTTTAACGGTAAATAGATTTATTTGTAGCAAAGTAATCAAGATGATGAATATTTGAAAAAATTCTTATAATAAAAGTAGAAGAAGATTGTAGGAAATCCCTAAAAATGCGCCACTGTAAATTTATAAAATTTCTATGAGAAATTACGAACCAGTCATTTTGACTGGTACGGTAGTTCTAGTGTTAATATAAACACTAAAGTTATGATTTAGATTTACTATTCAGTGCAATCGTTGAAATTGTGGTGGCAAAATTGGAATTTGCTTGTATATCTGAATCTATTATAAATGGAGAAGATTAGGATATTATGATAGTAGTAAGAATGATAAGAACATTATAATTCTTTCCCAAGTTTATTCATTTTCAAAGAATGTATTCTCAAACACTGATAAACTTAAACACTCGCTTAAATGTAAAGCAAAGTTTAAATGTAAAGCAAAGCGAAATTAATTTTTTGTTTATGAACAGCGTAAGTAGTATCATTCTATAATCGGTTAATTTTTGCAATAATTTTTGACATGTTTACTAGTATTATTTCACACTAATCAAAATTAGTAATAGCTATGTCTAATATAGTGTTAAAAGTTACGTACTGTACATGAGACAATGCTTTCAGTAAAGATGTGAGTACAGTTAATATTTGTGACAACACGGTAACAATATTTTATCATTTGAATAAAAATTAAAAAATTATTACAACGAAGTTCTATCATATATTTTTTTATGTTCACAGCTATTTTTATGCATTTTACAATGACTAGAGCTTTATTACTTGTCGTTGCATATTTTTTAAAATTATCATCGGTGTTATTGCTACTTCAAATTATTATTAGGTACCACGCAAAATTATGTAAACTAATGTAATGTTATGTAAAGTAAATTTAATATATAAAAATATTATTAAATCTTACATTGCACTCAATTCACTATATTTGAAAAAAAAATCAAATATTATAAAAATAGATGGACAATTACTGGTAATATTATTAAAAATGATAGGGGTACTTAAATTAATTAAATATGTTTCTTAGAAACAAATATAATGAATTGACTGCAATGTGAGATTTAATAATACTTTTACATATTAAATTTAGTTTACGTAACAATATTTTACATGTAATGTAGTTTACATAATAATTTTACATGGTATCTAATAATAATTACCAGTAATTGTTCACCAATTTTTATAATATTTAAATTTTTTTCAAATTTTGAACAACAAATGATTGTAAGCATCGCATCAAGAAGCAATATTTCTTATATTTCCACAAATTTAAATATTAAACCCTTGCGGTATTCAGCTGTAGACTTTTGAAAATTCCACGCGGTACTCAGCTAAGTATTTCGCTCAAAAACCACCGATCGCGTAAAAGGTATTTATATAAACTAAGAAATAATTATATCAAAGCTTAAGAGAACTACAATGATCATTTAAATTCCACAAGTTGGAGAAAAAATAGGTTTTATGAATTATTAAAAGAAAGCATCTTACCTCCGCGTATTAAACCAATTATAATATTTAATATTAAAATATTTAAAATATTATATATTTCGTGATATTTTATTTTTATTTTATTTTAATATTTTAAGACGTTCGACCAATTAGCTGGCGCTGTTAATTACTTATTTACCTGTACAGTCGCAATGACAGAAGAATACGATAAATTCTGATGGCGTCGAACGAACGGGAAGTTTTGAAGAGAGCACTCGAGAGATCGAGAAGAAGAATGAAATAGGATAGGTCATGGGAGTCGAAAGTATCAACGGATGCTCCGGCATCGAGCAACCTGCTCTCGTCCACGTTCTCAGAAGGGTAAACAACCTCGGCGTTTGTTTACCCATTCACTCGCTTTTAAAGCTTTTCAAACAGTATTCAAGCTCATAGGTCCTTAAAGCGTAGTCAGTTGCCTGTCAGATGAAATAACTTTCACATTATTCTCACTAACGGTGTCCGGTTACCTTTCGATATTTTGATGTCCGATGTAATACTGCTTGTTCTTCGTTCAATTTTATTCGGACGATTCGATCTTTTTAACTCTTTGATCGTCTTTTACCTCGTATGGATCCAGAAACCGATCTGTGCAAATGGTTGCTTATGCTGTTTCTGTTTCTACAAACAGCAATATCGTAATACGAATTATTTAACCGTTTCGTTATGGTATTTTAGGGGCTGAAAATGCTTCTGCTATAGAGAGTAATACAACTTTTGTTGATATAAAAAATATATACATATTAAAATTTAGGTACATTGCACAATGAATTA
>SMSQ01018894.1:0-20662 GCA_019453375.1 Ctenoplectra terminalis | reverse complement strand
ACGGTTGAATGTTTATTTAAACATTGCTAGACGAAAGCATTGTCGAACAAATATTCCGAATATTCTGTAAAAAAATGTTCCACGCATTAAAATCCGGGATACAATTGTATTTTATTACTCTTTTGTTTTACGTTGTATTAAAAATTTTTGGGTCGGACCAGGACAGTCTTTGTCGAGCGATGGTTCACGAATATTTTGAAAAAAAATATTCTACGCTCTAAAATGCGGGGTATTCTTTTGTTTTACACTATATGGAAAATTTTTGGACCGGACCAGGATAGTCTTTGTCGAGCGATGATTTCTGAATATTCTGAAAAAAATGTTCTACGCTCTAAAATCCGGATTTCTATTTTGTTTTACACTATACAGAAAATTTTTGGATCGGAAGAAGACAGTCTTCGTCGAAAAATGATTCCCGAATATTCTAAAAAAAATGTTCTACGCTCTGAAATCCGTGATACTATTTTGTTTTACACTATATGTATAGAATATTTTTGGATCGGACCAGGATAGTCTTTGTCGAGCAATGATTCCCGAATATTCTGAAAAAAATGTTCTACGCTCTGAAATCCGAGGTACTATTTTATTTTACACTATATAGAAAATTTTTTATTCGGATCAGGACAATCTTGATCGAGCAATGATTCCCGAATATTCTGTAAAAAAATATTCTATGCATTAAAATCCGGGATACTATTGTATCTTATTACTCTTCTGTTTCACATTATATAACAAATTTTTGATTCGGACCAGGACGGTCTTTATCGAGCAATGATTCCCGAATATTCTGAAAAAAATATTCTACACTGTAAAATCCGGATACTACTTATAAGAATATAGAATATTCTTGGATCGGAAGAAGACAGTCTTCGTCGAGCAATAATTCCCGAATATTCTAAAAAAAATATTCTACGCTCTAAAATCCTGAGTACTAGTTTGTTAATTTAGAATTAAAAATTTTTGAGTCGGACCAGGACAGTCATTATCGAGCGATGACATAAGAAAGATATCGTAATGATAATTTTATTTTTATTAATTTTGTAATCAGTCGATGTAAGTTAATCTTCAACCGATCGCCGCAGAGGCTCGATTCTGTATTAATGCATAAATAAGCCAAATATTGGGAAAACTTGTAGATTCCACGATACCAAAGGTTAACTGGATCCTTTTTTTTTTATAATCGCGATAGAAGTACGTTCTGCTGGTAAATTACACGACGAATGAAGTAGGATCGCAGCGATTCTCCTGCTGTTGTGTAAAACAGCGACGTGAAACGAAACGTTATCATCCTAAAGAGACGTGCATCCTAATTAGGCTCATTAACTGACTGTAGCGACCCAGAAAGCTGTACGCTTGAACGGTAATTAGCTCGCTATGCGCTCTCGACGAATGGTGAATCATTTGCAGCTGTTCTGACAGGCACAAGTAGTATCGTCGCGTCACAATCGCGACAAATATCGACTAGCGATGTCTGAAGAGGTCTCGTTAGATCCTTCAAGTTTCCTGGATAGGTTGGATGCTAGTGTAAGAAAATACGCGAATACGCGCACTCAAGCGAAATATTTGGAAGACTGGTTAGAATAATTTCATGATAAATAGTAATTTATCGGCTTGTCCCGTTTTCTGATATCTATGAGTAATGCATTACGAAAGTATCGTGACTTTAGGTTCGAAGAAGCGTATTAAAATTTCTTCGCTCTGCTTGAAATTATTTGTCGAATTATTTGGTTAGAGTCAACCGTAGATTTTGAATATTCGATGCGATAAAATTACGTTTTAAGTGTTTCGTTACGAAGCCTTAGAAATTCCTTAGAAATTAAATTATATATAAATATCATTTGCTAAAATTGTATGTGAAAATTTTCTATAGCGTAGAATTATTTTTATTTTCACTTTCATGTGTTAGAATTATTTTTATTTTTATCTAGGTGTGCTAGAATTATTTTTATTTTCAACATACATCTGTTAAAATTATTTTTCTTTCATTTACATATGTTAGAATTATTTTTATGTTCACCTACATGAATTAGAATTATTTTTACTTTCACCTACATGTGCTGGAATTATTTTAATTTTCACCTGCATGTGTTGGAATTATTTTTATTTTCATCTAGATGTGTTAGANTGAAGTGTGTTGGCTGTCCGAGGGTGAAAGAATTCGTTGTGTACTTTGGTTGCTTGTCTCATTCCAACGGAATTAACTTGCTTTACAATCGCGGCTCACAATCGTGATGCAGATTATGGTATAAATAGAATAAGGGCTCGGTGTGTTTGTAATAGAGTTGAATCGTTAACTCTAGTTTCAATTTGGAAAACTGAGAATTACCAAACTGCAAAATTTTGTGGAATATTTGAACGTTTTTTTTATTAATACGCGATTAGAATAGTGAATAGTTATCGCTGGATTGTGGATCTTTATGCAGATTGTTTTCTTTTTGGAGAGGGGGGGAATATAGTAGAATTTGAGAGAATTATTAGAGAATTATTTCGTTTGCTAGGTATTAAGTAGTATGGTATATAAAATATAAAAGCAGTATAGTTGGGATATTTTGTGTATTTTTTATCTTATAAATTATGTTTTGAATAGCACGTATTTTTGATTAGTTAAAATTGGAACTGTGTTTGTTTGAATCATTGGAAACAGATATTTCGTGTTTTACAATTTAATGGAGATTGTAAAACAAGCATCCCTTTAGGAGGGTTTTTTAAATGATATTTAACTAATGTATAACAGTGTGGAATTAGTTATCAGTTTGATAGAATTTTTGTGGCATTAAAAGTGTATTTATATATATTAATCGAGATTGTAAAACAAGCATCCCTTTAGGAGGGTTTTTTAAATGATATTTAACTAATGTATAACAGTGTGGAATTAGTTATCAGTTTGATAGAATTTTTGTGGCATTAAAAGTGTATTTCATAGGTTTTTTTTCATATTATGAGCAAGTGCATTTTGCAGCTTTAAATTTTCTATAATTGTATAAGATTCTGCATTTCTCAAGAATCTAGTTATAGCTGACATAATTTTAGCTACGTAGCTAATTATGGCATAGTTGTAGTTATAATACGTAGGTGTTGAAATAATAAAGCAAAGGTTAAGCGTAGAATAGAAGAACAAGATGGAATCGAGTCCAACATGATCCGAGAATCGTGCGACTTGAAACTTACATACCTCTGTATTTTCTAAATTCTGTTTCACTTCTGTTTAAATTATTTTATAATTAAATTCTATTTAATTATCACTCTACTATTGGATTAAAAAATTTTCCAATCGAAACGAAGAGTTGTAATCAATTCTAATTTAATTTCTGATAAGAAACATTCGGACTGTGGAGGATTAAATACAATCTAGCTTAAAATATCCGCTTTCCTGTTTCTTTTTTTCTTTTTCTTTAACTAAGAATCTTAAGTACAGTCTGTAACTAACTATAAATCGTGTACGAAATATTTTTTGCGAACTAAATTTTTGTTCTACTAAAAATCAAGCAACTCATTAAAAATGTAACCGGATAATAAAATCTCAATCCAGCTCTGATAAAAATCAACCACGTCCGAGAGATCTTAAAATTAATTAACACCAAGTATAAGGTTCCAAACGCAGAACCGATCGAAGTTTACTTTACCGTTCGATCATACTTCTTACAAAAGAAATACCTTCTCTTTTTCATTATAACAGTGAAATGTACATTAATTTAATTGCTTGGCAATGTCCTTCCCGCTGGACCAAACAAGAAAAAAAAAAGAAAAAAAAAATACAGCTGCATTGAAGTTGTTCCTTTTAAATCCTTTTGAAAAGGTTAATGCTTGTTCAGACTGGTAAAGCGTTTGTGCAGAAATTAGCTGAGAAAACAGGAACTCCGACTTTCTTTTCACGCGACGTGTTAATTGAAAAAGTACAAAGCTATTTGTTCAAGCTTTTGCTGTTTTTCTTTTATCTGAATTTCGCTTTTACACACCGGCTCAACCATTCTACATATGTCAGAACAAACGTCGTTCCATTTTCATATTAACATCGCCGGTAATTGGCGATGGCCATTCAATTATCTCTTGTGCCGGGGTTTAAGGTAATTCGGTCGCGCAAAGCTTCGAATTACGTTTCCATTATTATTCCGGTTCGATGCTGTTTCGGAGCATTGAAATATTTAATCATTTTAATGAATTTAAACGAGACGAAACTTTCAAAGGCGCTAGAGATTCGACGTGTCGACAGTTTTAGCAATACGATTTATTTAAAATTCCATTTCTTAGTTTCATTTTTCAATGAGAGATTATTATCTCTTAACGCGTCGCGGGTAGTTTGGCGCCGTTTATGGTCCTTGTGTCGCGTAGATCGAACCTTTGTTAAACCATTTGCGTCGGAAGGAAATATGAAAAGAAGGTCTTTGTCGACAAATTTTTTTTTTATTATATTCGATAATTCGTTTTCCTTTCGGTAGCCTAATTTCTTCTTCGCTATAATCAGAGTTACTACTTCCATCTCCAAGAATACCCTCCATTTCTATTTTTTAGCTAACGAATAATAGTGTAGGAATAATAATGTACATCACCGGCCATAAGTGTTTACCCTTCAAATTTCGTTAGTATTCAAATGACAGGTATTTTATTGTTATGAAAATGCGCGTATCGTTAAATCCTAATTATAAGGTTAATAGAAACCATCCAAACTGTTCTATGCATACACGATCAGGTATTGTAAATGAGTTTACAATTTTTTTCATGAAAAACGACAATTTTAGAGTTGAGGTAAAGAAACCCATTTTTCTAAAATTTTTATAACGATCAGGTAATACGTGCACACCCCGTTCTTCTCAAATTTTATACCGCATTTCGTACCGCGTTAAACTTTGGTAAACAGTTGATTTTCAAGCGTTTAAAGAATTTTGCAAAAATTTCAAATAATTTCGGGGAGAAAAGTTATCAATATAACTTTAATTATTAATTTAAGTTCTTCATAATAAAGTTAGTAAAAATTTTAGTTTAGTAAAAATTAAGTTATTAAATTATTAATTTAAGTTATTAATAATATCACTTATATTTGTGTTATTTTGAGGGTGGGCAAAGACTTATGACCGGTAGTGTATATTGCTTTTGCCCAACCTGACCCGAACCTAACACCAAAGTGCTGCATCAAAATAGAAAACGAAGGGCAATTTGTTACAATTCAGGAACCGACTCCGAAATCGAAAATGTTTTAGGGAAATAGCCTCGCGCAGAATTCAACCGTGCCTAAAAGGTTATCAGTTGAAGTTAAAATTAAACCTTACTGTAAATATAATGTGTCTTTACTATATTCGAACCATAACACAGTGATTTTACGGCAAAGGGTTAACCTACGAAGCAATCCCCTCCTGAATGCCAATCTTATGGATCACCGGTCATCCAGCGCATTTCGTTGAACTGGCCTAGATTTTCAGCTACCAGAAATAATTTTAGTATCAGAGACGACATAAAATCAAATTTAAATGATCCTGATAATATTCATGAGTCGGTAGAATTTTTTAACACCGGTGACCGGCGACGCGACCAATAGTACAGTACATAATTAGAGTAAATATCGATACTGAAAAATTTTAAAATAGTACCACTATTATTATAATGGTTTGAAGATATTAATACCATACCGTACATGCAAAAATAATTTTATCAATGCAAGGAAAATATACATATTATTTTTTTCAACATAATACACATCGCATAATAAGAAATTCATGTTGGCGTCATGGGCGAACCACGTAAAATGCGCGCGGCAGTCAACGCGTTAACCCTCTATGGCTTCGTGTGACTTGAGAGTTACATACTCGTGTATTTATATTAAAAAGAAATTTATTTCATTTAGTTATCACTGTACTATTCAATTTTGTAGCAATATTAGTGTAATGATACCACAGTCAATCTGTTGTCTCAGCAATTATTACTTAAAAAATTTCGCGATCAAAGTAAAATACTGTAATGAATCGTAGCTCTTTTCTCTGATAAATCAATAAAATTCGGACTATAGAGGGTTAACCGGATAAATCTTCTAAATTCTCTAGAGGTAAATATGTATATCTTTCTTTTGAGATCTCTGTAACATCCTAACAGCCATTCATGAACCGTTTAATGGTCATTGATAGCTTTAACACTAAACCTACCAAAGCGGTCA
The DNA here is from genome assembly GCA_019453375.1 of Ctenoplectra terminalis. Classification (NCBI taxonomy): domain Eukaryota; kingdom Metazoa; phylum Arthropoda; class Insecta; order Hymenoptera; family Apidae; genus Ctenoplectra; species Ctenoplectra terminalis. The sequence goes on along the minus strand of SMSQ01018894.1, from coordinate 14,520 downwards.
AATGACCGTTTCGTAATTTCTTGTCCAAATTTTATAAATTATCAACGGTGCACTTTTAAATATTTTTTTCTGATTTTCCGTAAAATATATGGTCAAAGATTTTTTCCTCTAGCATTGTGTATTTTTCCAAGTATCTATTATTATAATTTCTTTGATACAAGCAGGTATAGTTTAATCGTCGGTAGGTTTAGTGTTGATGTTAATGTGATAATTTAAAAAGAAAAAAAAGAAAAAAAGATTATCGGAATGAGATTGGCGTTAAACACATCTATCGTGGAGAGAAACAACAGCGTTTCGAGACGAGTCGTCGAATGGGGAAACAAATTCAAAGTGGAAGTCGATCGCGAGTCGAAGCTAAGGGGACAAATCCCGGGCGGCGGTAAACACAGGCGTCCATTAAGGATGCCGAGGAAATCGCTTCCGGAGAACGAAACGAACGAGAAAACGAGCGGCGAAGAAAGGGAGAAGTTTACCCTCTGTCTTTCTCGCCGTTCACTCGTTTCGGTGCAATCTTCGCGTCTTTGGGGGCTACGCGTTCGGGGCTTCGCCTAATCTTTCCTCCTTTTCAAGCGGCGGTTTATTTATTGCGTTCGAGGCCGCGATACTCTCGCGAGAACCAACACCTAGGAATTTTCGCGGCGAGGTTGAACGACTTCGTAGGAAAAATTGTTTTTTTTCTTTTTCACTTTGCGCAGACGAATTTTTTGTTGTTTGTCGGTTCGGTGACTTTGTAATTCATTGGTGGAAATTTATTGTTGTAAATGGTACATATTCTAATTGATTAGAACATCATGGTAACTCGTTAGTAAAGATTTTTAGTTGTAAATGGTATATTTTGTAATTAATTAAAAAATGATGGTAACTCGTTAGGGAAAATTGTTTTTTTCACTTTGCGTAGACGAATTTTTTATTCGTCTGTTCGATGACTTTGTAACTCATTGGTACAAATTTTTAGTTGTTAATAGTACATATTCTAATTAATTCAAAAATGTTAGTAACCCGTTAGAAAAAATTTTTAATTGCAAATAGTACATATTCTAATTAATTCAAAAATGATAGTAACCCGGTAGAAAAAATTTTTAGTTGTGATTGATATNCGAGACGAGTCGTCGAATGGGGAAACAAATTCAAAGTGGAAGTCGATCGCGAGTCGAAGCTAAGGGGACAAATCCCGGGCGGCGGTAAACACAGGCGTCCATTAAGGATGCCGAGGAAATCGCTTCCGGAGAACGAAACGAACGAGAAAACGAGCGGCGAAGAAAGGGAGAAGTTTACCCTCTGTCTTTCTCGCCGTTCACTCGTTTCGGTGCAATCTTCGCGTCTTTGGGGGCTACGCGTTCGGGGCTTCGCCTAATCTTTCCTCCTTTTCAAGCGACGGTTTATTTATTGCGTTCGAGGCCGCGATACTCTCGCGAGAACCAACACCTAGGAATTTTCGCGGCGAGGTTGAACGACTTCGTAGGAAAAATTGTTTTTTTTCTTTTTCACTTTGCGCAGACGAATTTTTTGTTGTTTGTCGGTTCGGTGACTTTGTAATTCATTGGTGGAAATTTATTGTTGTAAATGGTACATATTCTAATTGATTAGAACATCATGGTAACTCGTTAGTAAAGATTTTTAGTTGTAAATGGTATATTTTGTAATTAATTAAAAAATGATGGTAACTCGTTAGGGAAAATTGTTTTTTTCACTTTGTGTAGACGAATTTTTTATTCGTCTGTACGATGACTTTGTAACTCATTGGTACAAATTTTTAGTTGTTAATAGTACATATTCTAATTAATTCAAAAATGTTGGTAACCCGTTAGAAAAATTTTTTAATTGCAAATAGTACATATTCTAATTAATTCAAAAATGATAGTAACCCGTTAGAAAAAATTTTTAGTTCTTAATAGTACATATTCTAATTAATTCAAAAATGTTAGTAACCCGTTAGAAAAAATTTTTAATTGCAAATAGTACATATTCTAATTAATTAAAAAATGATAGTAACCCGTTAGAAAAAATTTTTAGTTGTAAATGATACATATTCTAATTAATTAAAAAATTATGGCAACTCGGTAGTAAAGATTATTAGTTGTAAATTGTACATATTCTAATTAATTAAAAAATGGTGGCAACTAGTTAGAAAAAATTTTTACTTGTAAATTGTACATATTCTAATTAATTAAAAAATTGTGGTAACTCGTTAGTAAAGAATATTAGTTATAAATGTTACATATTCTAATTAATTAAAAAATGATCGCAACTAGTTAGTAAAAATTTTTAGTTGTAAATGGCACATATTCTAATTAATTAAAAAATTATGGCAACTAGTTAGTAAAGATTATTAGTTGTAAATTGTACATATTCTAATTAATTAAAAACCGATGGTAACCCATTATTAACCCTTTCGTTACGTACGCCGACTATAGTCGGCAAAAAGATTCTACTGTACCCGTAGATCTCTTGATCCTATAGACCCGTATAGGATCAATCCTACTGAAAAGTATATTTCGAAATGGCGCACGTTCTAATTAAAAATAGAAATCTATTTTTAGTTATTTTAACCACAGAAAACGGATATTTCATACGCTACAATGTAATCACACAGACATAAGAAGTTACTTAAAATATAAAAGACGTTGACGTCGAACAAATTTCCCTCTTTCCTTGGCACTGAATCAAGAAATTTGAATGCTTTAAATTGAAGTGTATAAGAACGCTTTATCGCAAGACCAGCAACAAAGTCACGTCTCTATTCAATCTTTCATACTTCAATCTGTACAACTACACGACCATGTAAATCTTTGAAAAAATTTCATCAATTGGGTCACGAACTTGATCTGTCCACCTGTCTTCCTTCTTTCCCGGTGTCATCGTATATTTATAACGCCAGGAAACATTTTACGGAGGAAAAATAACCAACCGGGAAGCTACAGAAAATACAGTGTCAATATTTCAAATGATAAACAGCGAAAAATTTCGTACAAGAATGCCACGTTTGCGTTCTACCTTCCTTGTTACAGCGAGCAAGGAACAACAAGATGATTCTAAAAACAAACGCTTTAAATCATGAATTCCGGGATGCATTGCCACGTAAATCCACAGAATGACGTTTACTATCGCTAATGAGAAACTGGTTAAACGTTAAACGTGCTATCGGAGTTTCTAAAAAAAGAAAAAGAAAAAAAGAGGCTCTAATCAATCGTTGCTAAAGCGAGCCACGAACCTTCCCTCGATTCGTCGAAAAATACGTCTCTGAAAATATTCTTTCCGCCTTAATTTAACAGAGAAAAGCATTTTAAAAGAAGCGAAAGATTGGAAGAAAATTTTTTAATTAACCGAAAATATTAAAGATGCCTGGAAGAATCAAAAGTATAAACTTTTTAAGGCTCGTTGTGTTGTTTCCGTTAAACTCGAAATAAAAGTGTACGCTGTTTTAATTAGAGTAATGACGTTTCGCGTGAAAGAAAGGGAAATTATAATGATAACTTCCGGCGATAATTACCTTTTCATTCTCTTCGTGACGATGATTTTGTTCATTTGTTAAATGCAACATTTTAATTAGCGGAAAATGAGTTCGCTTTCGGTACTCTGGTCAAGGTGATTGTAAAATTATGGTTTAAATTTGATTACGGTTCAATTTTTCGGTTATCCTTGGTGGTTCTTGAATGATTTTGGATAACAGTTTGTTAAACAGTATTTTTTTTATCATTTTCTAAACATGGTATCAATTAAACGATAGTGACGAGTGTCTCGATTGTCTTACATCGATCTTTCGAGAGTAGATGGCAACTGTGATGGAAATTAATTACCTTGTTCGCAAACTAAAGCCACTTAAATTAATCAAATATGCATAAAAATGGTGTTTCACTTCTCTCCGTGCATAAATTAACCTTTCAATTAACGTTTCTCGTACGGAGCGTCCTGAAATATCTGACTTCAACATTCTTGTAAATTAGATACTAATTTTATCCACGCGAGAGACGCCAAAAAAATAATTCGCTGATCAGTATGAACAATCGCTAACTGTTAGACTGCGGAATTTTAGATAAATTCATATTTTCCAGAACATAAAAAAAAAAGAAAGAAAAATAGAATATCAATACAAAAACTATCTCACTTACGCAAGGTATTATAAAAATTGCTATAATTTAGATATTTTATATATTTTCCCATATTACGTTTATTCTGTACAATTTTGTATTTATAAAAATTAAATTTTTGTTGCGCTAGAAATTAAATAACTTGTCAAAGATTTTTTTATTTCCAAAAGGAAATCCTAAACGTTTACAATATTCTTTTTTTATTTCCAAAAGAAAATCTAAACGTTTACAATTTTCTTTTTTTATTTCCAAAAGGAAATCCTAAACGTTTACAATTTTCTTTTTTTATTTTCAAAAGTAAATTCTAAACGTTTACAATTTTCTTCTTTCATTTCCAAAAGAACGCTTCGAGTTCTCGCAATAGTTCTTTGAAACTTAGAAAAAAGTTTACGAGTTCAAAGGGTTAATGCAACGATCGTCATATCGATCGAGTGAAAAGCCAAAGATTAACAGCATCATTATTATTGGCGTGCTGTAACTTCACGACCGGTCGTATCGTTATCGCGAAACTAGCATTCAGATAAATTGCGGATTAATCCGACAAGTGATGGGGTACAGTAACTCCGGGTGCAGGAATTACAGCCGCCTTTTAGCGATGCAGAGTCGCGACGGGATCGTTTATTGGCTTTTCCATTAATCACGGAATTCTATGATCGGACCACATTCGCAGCCGCAAGATCACCGGTCCAGTTATTATTATCAACAATGCCGTCAACATATTGTTGGCCCGTTTTCGGCTAATATCGTTATTGTTGTCGGGAAACGGTTCAACCGTTGGTTAACGCGATCGCGATCGCATTGTTTCAGGCTTGAAACGCTTGCAAACCGCTGCCTGATATCATCAACGCTTGCCTAATTTTTTTTTTTTTAACACTGAAATTATCAAAACGGCCAAATTGACCGGTCTTGTAATTTCTTATAGAAATTCTATGTAATTTTATACGGAAATTCTATAAATTTCTTATAGAAATTCTATGTAATTTTTTATAGAAATTCTATGTAATTTTTTATAAAAATTCTATGTAATTTCTTATGGAAATTCTATAAATTTCTTATAGAAATTCTATAAATTTACAACGATGCAGTTTGGAAAATTTTTTTTTATTATTTTCTATGAAAAATACGGATAAAGATTTTTTTTTTCTTACGTTATGTATTTTTTAGAATATCATTTTTATTTCTTTACGTACAAATAGATTTATTTTAATCGTCGGTAGTTTCAGTATTGTAATCTATGTGTAATTTTATGCACAACCGATTCTGTTTTTATACCAACTTTCTTTATTCTCGTTGAAATTTGATTCTCCGTGCGTAGGAAAGAGAAAGATGTCACGGTCCGAAACAGCAATCTATCCATCCTTGATGAATCGTTTGAAAAAGCAAAAAGATATATTCGTATCAGTGAAAAAAAAAAAAAAAAAAAAAAAAAAAAAAAGGTCAAATTAACATACTAAAAAAAAAAAAAAAAAAAATAAAATTTCTTAAAAAAAAAAAAAAAAAAATTCGTAAAAAAAAAAAAAAAAAAAATAAAATTTCTTAAAAAAAAAAAAAAAAAAATTCGTAAAAAAAAAAAAAAAAAAAATAAAATTTCTTAAAAAAAAAAAAAAAAAAATTCGTAAAAAAAAAAAAAAAAAAAATAAAATTTCTTAAAAAAAAAAAAAAAAAAATTCGTAAAAAAAAAAAAAAAAAAAATAAAATTTCTTAAAAAAAAAAAAAAAAAAATTCGTAAAAAAAAAAAAAAAAAAAATAAAATTTCTTAAAAAAAAAAAAAAAAAAATTCGTAAAAAAAAAAAAAAAAAAAATAAAATTTCTTAAAAAAAAAAAAAAAAAAATTCGTAAAAAAAAAAAAAAAAAAAATAAAATTTCTTAAAAAAAAAAAAAAAAAAATTCGTAAAAAAAAAAAAAAAAAAAATAAAATTTCTTAAAAAAAAAAAAAAAAAAATTCGTAAAAAAAAAAAAAAAAAAAATAAAATTTCTTAAAAAAAAAAAAAAAAAAATTCGTATCAGTGAAAAAAAAAAAAAAAAAAAAAAAAAGAAAAGAGGTCTAATTAATATCCGTGGAAAACAATGAGACAGAAAAATAGTCGCTTGGCATATTCACCGTTTAACAAAGCATTATTAAAAATAGCGTATGCTCGTTCGGACCATTAACGAGAGTCCTGCTTGGGTTCCCAAACAAACGCCGACCATAAATTGCATTTAGCAACTTCTCGAAATTATTTTTACAGTAGAACTCGGTCCCAAATTGCAGTAAGCGAGATTTACATGGGGACGAAGGCCGTCCTCCGAAACCGTGGCGAACTATTAAACTCATTTTCACCGAAATCTGTAGTTAATGAGCTTCCGCGAAATAACGACGATCTATATATTACCATTAGTGTTGTAATTGCGCCGGAACGATGCACTCGTTTCCCGTTGTCTGGCCAGCTCGAAAAACGATGATTTAGAGAAAAGCTGAAAGGAAAGATGTACGGTATCATTATATGTTATTCGAGCGCATTCACCGTTCGATCCATTGTACCTTCATCGGCTTTGATCGATCAGGTCCTTTTGTCAGCTGGGGGGAAAAAAAAAGAAAAAAATATATATCGACGAGAAATTTTGTCCTCTTGATCCAACAGGATTTTAATGGGAGCATAGAATAATTCTCTGTCGAATGTTCCTTTAAGAATTTTTTTAAATAATTTCTCGAGAGTGTATTTAACCGACGTTTTACGTTGAAATATATCTTTCATGTAGAAGTATATGAAATTGTTCTCATAATTGAAATCGTTTATCTTTGTGGCTTAAAGTTGAATTGAAATGAAATCAAAGCAAAGTAAGTTAATATCAAAATTGAAATCGTCTATCTCTGTGACTTAGAAATAAATTAAAATAAAATCAAAGCGAAGTAAATTGAAATCAAAATTGAAATCATCTATCTCTGTGACTTAAAATTGAATTGAAATAAAATCGAAGCAAAGAAAATTAAAATCAAAATTGGAATCATCTATCTCTGTGACTTAAAATTGAATTGAAATAAAATCAAAGCAATGAAAATTAAAATCAAAATTGAAATCGTCTATCTCTGTGACTTAAAATAGAATTAAAATAAAATCAGAACGAAGAAAATTAAAATCAAAATTGGAATCATCTCTCTCCGTGACTTAAAATTGAATTGAAATAAAATCAAAGCAAAGTAAGTTAAAATCAAAATAAAAATCATCTATCTTTGTGACTTAAAAATAAAGTAAAATAAAATCAAAACAAAGAAAATTGAAATCAAAATTGAAATCATCCATCTCTGTGACTTAAAATTAAATGAAAACGTTAAAAAATTTTTTTTAAATAATTCCTTGAAATATATTTTTTGTCGATAAATATACAAAACACTTTGAGACTTAAAGTTAAATTAAAACTATGTTTGAAACATCACGTTCTCGAGTATTATTAATTTACATTTAATGGATCAAAAAATTAGAAGTATAATTCGAGTATTATTAATTAACATTTAATCGATCAAAAAATTAGAAGGACGATAAGAAGCAACGATTAAATGTTTTTCTTCAGATACAGGTATAAATGAAGCGATCCGAGCAGTTCTCGAATACCGGGAGCTTTATTAAATCAATAGCATCTAGTACGTGGTGGAACCTCATCGAACATTCATTAGAGCGTATGCCGCTACCCTAATTATCATGAGGGAAGCTACGACAACACACTGTTAATATACTGATCTACGAACTGTACGTCATGTGTTTGTATTCCTGTGCGTGCTTATTACGCCTTCGACGACAAATTAATGGCGGGGAAGATTAGATGAGGATTGATAGGAAATGGTATTGTGAAACTTCCTTTGCTCTGTCATCGTGTGTACACAGGAACAATTTTGTTTGTTCGAAGAAACAAATTTTTAGCGGAACGTACGAATTCGGTAAATTTCATTATCGACGAATAGACTGTGGAACCGGTTGCTGATGAAAGGTCGGGTTTCTGGGGTTGAATTTTTCTGGGTTGCTTTGGAAAGGGTAAATTGACCCTTTGTAGAACTATGCGACTCTTAGAAGTTACATGCTCGTGCATGTATATTTTTAAAATTTTATTTCGTTCCCTTATCGTTGGACTGAAAGACAAGGATTCTAGGTTGAATCTAATTTTTTCTTTTTTTTCTAATAAAATAATTGTACTCAGGGAAATAAGTCTGTTATTAAAATTAAGGTTAATTCAATATTGTAAATTTAGAAATACTAAAATTAATTATTCTATTTCAGGTTTAAATAATTTTTCTTTTTTTTTAGGGTTTAAGGTTGTACTAATTACTTGGTTATTAGTAGACTATTAATTTTAATGCATTTGTTGTTAATTTTAATGCAATGCATACGTATTATGAAGAAATATACAAGATATTTGAATTATAGTGTTTTTTGAAACATTTGATAGATGAAATAATTTTTCATCCAAGTTCTACTTATTTTATCCTATTCTCAAAGTAACGAATTTGCGATAAACGGTTGAAATATTGTTCGAGCCGCTCCACTTATCGATTATCATAAATATTGTTCGATTTGGAAAAATATCCTTATTTTTCTCGTTTCGTGACCGGATTCTTCAGAAACATCTTCACTCTCTTCCGAATTTCTTACCGAAATCTTTCGATATTCAGTATTTCTTTGAAAACCTCCCTAACACTCGATAGCTACGTGACTTGGAGTTACTGGCAGTCGGTGTACACCAATGCCTGCTAGGTTCAGCCATGTGTCTTGCGTCACGCTATCGATTCAATTCCTGAGAAAGCCATAAATTTCGCGTGAACCAAACAGCATTGAGCTATCTGCATTCATAGTCACCTTAAAGCGCGTTATATGCTAACGAACCACCCTTAACGGCCCATCCAAATCCATTAACACAAACGGCTTGCAGAACAAATAACACGAAACCAGCCAATACCCCAGAGAACTGAATTGATCAATTAATACTGAATGTTAGAGAATCTCAGGACCTATATTACTCGCGAATTGAGACGAATGCGATCGTCTTTTATTCCTATCGTCTTTGAGAAACGCTCGGCCACCCCGAAACGGTGAAATTTATTGTCCGGTTTTATTTTAAATTATATTAACACTTTACCGGCTCGGTTTTGGCTATCGTGCGCAAATATAAGCGCTTATTCTAACAACTCTGTTTTTAAATCGAAATTGTAGGGTAATTGAATTTGATAAAATTTTTTTTTTTCATAATGTTAGCCCTTTGCACTCGAAAGACACATTTTTGCGACGCTTATCGCGAGGAACAGAGAATGGATTCTGACGAGTGGTTTCTAAAATATCGCAGGAAGCAAAATTAGCAAGCTCGAGATTCAATATTAGGTCTTGTATAGTGTAAAGATACACGAAAAGTTGAAATAAAAGAATTACGTAATATAATGTAATTTATATAATTATAAAATAATTATTTTGCTCAGAACGCCACACCGTTAGATAGAAGATTCGATAAAAATGAATCTCTCATTTTTGAGCTTTTAATATAATTTTTGATCGTTAGATAGAGCACACTTTATTTCAAACTATTCTCTAATAGCGATGATGATACTCAAAATTCTTAAACTAATAATTGCTATAGATGTATCGTGGTATCATTACAGTAATGCAGTAATCAAATTTAATAGTACAGCGATGACCGAATGAAATATGTTTTTTAAAATATAGATACATTAATTCGTAACTTCTAAGTCACACGGCGCCATAGAGAGTTAATTTTTACAATTATAAACATTTGAAGCACTCTGGTCAACGATGACCACCGTGGCGCTGCAGAAGAAACAATCTCCGGTCACATATGACCACCGTGGTCGTCAACGTGTTAATCCAAGTGGCGAGTGAGAATAAGATAAACGTTGACTGTAAAAAAACTGATTAATAGGCTCCCGATCGATGAACGTTGGTTGCAGACAGCCAATTAATAGACGCTCGGTTGATAAAATATTAATAATAATTCTGTATAACCAGATGTGCCCCAATTATTACTCGATTGCAGATTCTTACACACTTACGAAAAATTTGAAGACACAAAAATACACAAAATGCACGTGATAAATAAACATACATAAATAAACCCAAAATATTGCACTGAATACAATATTTAGCGAATAAAACGATTACCTATCTGCAATCTCTAGCCATCGAATTAAAACCGCTCACAATTTTCAACATCTGTTGGATGACCAATCTACGTATACACGCCGAATCATGTGAAACAGACAACTAAGATTCTGTCGTTAGTCATTCCGAACTCAAAAACAAGGTAAAAGTCCGCGTGACTCAACCCCAAAACTAAGGGCCACCACTACCCTCTCTACGCGGATTTTTCGGTTATAAGACGATGCGCGCCAATAGAGGAGAGCTTTTTGCACCATCCTTTGCGGACGTCGACAGTAGATATTCTTGTGTCACGAACAAAGTGTTGGAGCTACATCCGAGGATTCCAACACATCTGTGCCTTTGATAAAATCGAAATACCCGGAGAAAATTAAATGACAAATTTTAACCGTTCAAAATTACTCAATGATAATTAAATTTCTTTGAAGAGACTTTCAATTCGATCGAAGAAACATGCCGAGAACAGTGAACGATCGTAAATTGGATGGCGGAGAGTTGTAGGTACCACTTTTTTAATCGCATTCATGAGAACACGAGTATGCATAAATTAATCTATGCATCTGATTATCACACCCCGAGGCCCAACAATCGATCGAATTTCCATTAAAAATCTTGAAAATTAGGTATTCTCTTTAATATCGCAACAACGGAGAGCTATTATCCACTTAGGGGGTACGGCGCATCGAATATAGGGAGCTACTTTCAGGCAAATTTCTACCACCGGGTCCGACCTTTGAATTCTCCCAACGGCTCCCAGTTCGCCTCCTCCGTATACTCTCCTTCCATATTTCTTTCCGCGCGACGGATAACAGCTGTTAATTACGAGTGTGCCGCGTTCCGTTCGCTGTGCCGCATGTATTTATAGGACAGGCCGTAAAAAGAATGAATTACGGCGAGCAGGGACGCGATAGACTGTCGCAAGACGGCCTAGAGTCGACGTGGACCCGATTCCGACCATCGGATTTCCGGATCGGCTGAACGAAGCGTTTGACCGACGACCCGGTAATGGGGAGCGAAACAGAATATCGGACGGAGCTATTTAAATAATGCACGCTCGGTACACTTGACCCCCTTTCTATTAGCCCCGCTTCCGTTCCGAACGATTTTACCGTGTTGATTCGAAGAAAGGAAAAGTAACAAAGGGGGACCGGCCATTGTGAATTTCGCCGGAAATCGACCGAATTGTTCTGATCCGGAACGATGAAGTCTCGATACGGTATGCCGGAGTACAATATGGATTTCGTTTCTAAGAGAATTTTCTGGTTCGTTTCGAAAGATACCAGCTTTATTATATATAATATATATAATTATTTTTATTCTCTATATTTTTTAAACATTTTGTTAGAGGTAGAGGATCGAAGAGAATACTTTTTACGATAAATAAATTATGCAATGATTGAACCGGATTGCGAGAACGTGTTGACAGAGGCAAACTGAACTTGACTACTTTTGATAAACATTTGTTGAATGCCTGGTAACGACAAAACGGGTGTCAATGTCATTCAACGAAAAGGATATTAATATTTTATATCTCTAACACATTTCAATCATCGTTAATTTTTATACGAAAGTATCTTTATATATCTCTCCAAGTAACCAGTATATTTTAACCGTTTGAGTCCCACGGGGTATAGAAAAAACGCTGTCGAAAAATCCCGAAGAGCGCAAATCCATCGCGAAGAAAAAAATGATAAGTGTTACTCTCCGTTTAAATTGTTCGTAACACGAAAAATATTTTTAATTCGTAATTCGCTATTTTACGAAATACATCTGTATTATTATATACGCGTACCGTAAGTTTATAAATGTTTCAAGTTTTGATCGATAAAAATTATCGACAAGGTAACAATGAAATACGAAATGTGTTATCTGTATTATTTACATTAAAAAAAGGAGCCGTGCGATGCACGTGCGTCAGTAAATCTGAACGCGCTGCTTCGACAGTCGGCGACTGCACCGTCAGTTGTCCACAGCGCTCGAAATGTACTGCGATTTTTCGGCGCAAAATCTGAAGAGCGCGATCGCGCTGCTTGAGACTCAAACGGTTAATCGAGACTCTATTAAATTTCCTGTTCTGTTCACCATTATTACATACAAATGTATTTTGTAATTCAAGGATGTTGATATTTCACGAAATATTTAAAATAAAATAACGAAATTTACGTGCGATTGAAAATACTATTTGCACCGACTGTTTCAATTATTTAACGCTAATATTAGCATCGGTCTGTGAGTTTCGTTATCCCGCTGTATAACACAGACAGAATAAAAATTGCATACAATTTTTTGCATCATAATTCCACGTATTCGTATTTAAAAAAAAAAANAATTTCGCCGGAAATCGACCGAATTGTTCTGATCCGGAACGATGAAGTCTCGATACGGTATGCCGGAGTACAATATGGATTTCGTTTCTAAGAGAATTTTCTGGTTCGTTTCGAAAGATACCAGCTTTATTATATATAATATATATAATTATTTTTATTCTCTATATTTTTTAAACATTTTGTTAGAGGTAGAGGATCGAAGAGAATACTTTTTACGATAAATAAATTATGCAATGATTGAACCGGATTGCGAGAACGTGTTGACAGAGGCAAACTGAACTTGACTACTTTTGATAAACATTTGTTGAATGCCTGGTAACGACAAAACGGGTGTCAATGTCATTCAACGAAAAGGATATTAATATTTTATATCTCTAACACATTTCAATCATCGTTAATTTTTATACGAAAGTATCTTTATATATCTCTCCAAGTAACCAGTATATTTTAACCGTTTGAGTCCCACGGGGTATAGAAAAAACGCTGTCGAAAAATCCCGAAGAGCGCAAATCCATCGCGAAGAAAAAAATGATAAGTGTTACTCTCCGTTTAAATTGTTCGTAACACGAAAAATATTTTTAATTCGTAATTCGCTATTTTACGAAATACATCTGTATTATTATATACGCGTACCGTAAGTTTATAAATGTTTCAAGTTTTGATCGATAAAAATTATCGACAAGGTAACAATGAAATACGAAATGTGTTATCTGTATTATTTACATTAAAAAAAGGAGCCGTGCGATGCACGTGCGTCAGTAAATCTGAACGCGCTGCTTCGACAGTCGGCGACTGCACCGTCAGTTGTCCACAGCGCTCGAAATGTACTGCGATTTTTCGGCGCAAAATCTGAAGAGCGCGATCGCGCTGCTTGAGACTCAAACGGTTAATCGAGACTCTATTAAATTTCCTGTTCTGTTCACCATTATTACATACAAATGTATTTTGTAATTCAAGGATGTTGATATTTCACGAAATATTTAAAATAAAATAACGAAATTTACGTGCGATTGAAAATACTATTTGCACCGACTGTTTCAATTATTTAACGCTAATATTAGCATCGGTCTGTGAGTTTCGTTATCCCGCTGTATAACACAGACAGAATAAAAATTGCATACAATGTTTTGCATCATAATTCCACGTATTCGTATTTAAAAAAAAAGAAGAAGGTATCAAGGGAAGTTTCAAGAAGGCGACGCTCGCAAGAAACGAGGTATACATATATCACAAAGCGTCGTGAAATGCAATTCCTTGTCTCATTTAACACTTTCCTCGTGAAATCCATCGACGCGCTTCAAGAAGCGTAGCAGTATCGATTTTTCCTCGTGTCTTTTATCCGTTAACGTACCTCATCTCTCGGAAATTTTCGTGTCAGAAGCGATTGCTCTAGATTTCGAGTGATCGAGAAAGTTTCGTGTCCAGATGAGGTTGAAAGTTCCGACAATTGTTTCCACCGGCGGAATTCGGTAACAGAAACTGAATTAGACCTCGACAGAGAAAGAAGTAATTAATCCTGATTAAAAGTTGCGTTAAAATGACAGGAGAAAAAATTTTCTTCCTTGAATTCTTCATCGCGAATTAATGAACCGGAAGCGAAGTTGTCAGGAGTTTTCAGAATTCTTCGACAACTGTGTTTCGAGCTATGCTCTGTTTTAAGAATCTTTTCAAAAGTCAATTCTCGTTGACTTCTGTCGAAATTAATACTCTATTTACAAGTCTCACTAATATTTTCGTTCTTAAAACATTGACGATAGAACCTGGTTTTTGTAAATCTTAGAATTAGAATAAATTCTTGCTTACGTAAGTGCTTTTAACACTAGAACTACGGGCGATTAAAGTAGAGTTATTTATACCGAAGAAATCAAAATGATAGGTATTTGGAAAAATACCTGTAATAAGGGTGACAATTCTTTGTGCATATTTTTTACAAGAAATTATAGAAAATCCATAAAAATTCATTATTCTAAG
>SMSQ01018893.1:1238-15928 GCA_019453375.1 Ctenoplectra terminalis | reverse complement strand
TGTGGAAAATAAATGGCCGATTTACACTTCGTCTTTTTTTTTCTTACTTTACACTTATTTAATTGAAAAAAAAAAATTCCTTATTATCAGTATATTTTTGATCAAGCAAATATAAGGCCTTTCGATAATTTTATTTTTTAAATTTTGGTACTTCCGATTGAGTACATTATTTGGAAGTTTTAATTGTCACAGTATTCGTGGCAATGTTTTATTTTTATACGTTAGAAAAATGTTTTAGTGTTTAGAAAAAATTGTTAGAATACCCAGGATATACCAGCTTTATTATAATTTTTTTGCCAGCTTTGATACGTTATAAACTATAACGCTATTCATGTTTAACCCTTTGTAACCACAATTTTTATAAAAGAAAAAAAATTAGAATTCATTACAGTTTCTCACTTTGATTTGAAAATGGAGGCAATAATTCTAAATACACTGGTATCAACCCAGTGCTGTAGTAATGAAATTGAACAATACGGTGAAGAATAAATAAAACAAAATTTTTTAAACATAGACACGTGAGTATGTCTATATTTAACACTGTAACTACCAATTTGTAGCTAGACCCAAAGAAATAAAAATGATAGGTGTTCTAAAAACAAGTCACAAAAATATTTATGTTACGAACCTATTTCAAAATACACAGAAATGTTAACACTGGTACGTCCTGACAAATATCTTTCTCATATAAAAAAAATCAACAGTTGCCACAATAACGGTGCAAACGCGGACATGTTTCAGTCAGCCATTTCGTTTCCCAACAACGGCGCTGTCTTAAATTTATCTAGAAACGGTTAAGTTTCACAGAGAAATTGTGTCAACGATATCAACCATGAAATCGTTGACAATAGGAGTATCTGACGGTTTAAAATGGACAATTGATTTTGGACACACAACGGCCTGATCATAAACCAAGTTTATGGTTATTGCTAGGAAGTGGTCTGACGATGAGCACTCGATCCCTTGCTTCTGAGTCGGGGGATCTATTCAATCCTAACTGCATTCTAGATATAACCAACTAATCTAAATTTGGCCGATCTAACTGAATCAAGGTCTCACCAGACCAAAGGGTCGTCATCTTAACGCCCTGAACAGCGGACTTGGCCTGGCTTGCATTGAAATTAAATGATACAATCAACGTCGCCCGATCCTAGTTCGTCTAACGCGTTTAATATTTCTGGTACGGTTAGCAGATACACTGCTGGCTAAAATTTTGGAATCCCTTGCTAGCTTATTGTCAATTCACAATTAACCCCTTGGCTTACCATTTCTTCGATCTTCGTGCATATTAGCAATAGTTATTCACAAACGCAAAGTATTGAAATATTACATGTATTTTGTATTTCCTAAGAATGAGATTTTCTTAGCCTCTTTTGAAGGGCCTCGCTTGTTTACGTTTATACTCCATTCAACGAGACGAGTCACCAAGTATAAACACGAGCACGTGAACAGGGCAGGGCCGATTTACGGGTTCTAGATGGCCACATCACATCGTAGGATCCGAACCTTGCCTGGAAAACTCCTCGGCAAGGGACCACCATAACTTGGCCCTGAGTTGTAACATGTGACAGCCAATGACCGTAGTCGCAGAGCCGATCACGTGAAAAGCGAGGCAGTTTTTTGTTTTTACATAGTGACTATCTCCAATGCCAATAGTATAGACCAGTGGTCGGCAAACTTATTAGCCAAAGAGCCAAATATGAACATTACAACAATTTAAAAAAATATTTCAAATATATTTTTTTCTAAAGCCACCGGTACAAAATTATTATCATTATTAAATAGATGAAAATAAAAATTAAAAAAAATCTTTTTAAAAAATACAATTTTATTAATATACGAGCCGTTCGTGCACAGATTGATTAACTCCATTTTTTGAAACATCTTAAATTTAAGTGTTAAAGCATTTGGTATAGTCATAACTTTTTATTAATATTATTGCGCCCATATTATATTATTAATATTATTGCGCCCATATTATATTATTAATATTATTGCGCCCATATTATATTATTAATATTATTGCGCCTTCCGTGGATATTTGTGCCAGAGCCGCACTTAAGGAGCCAAAGAGCAACACGCGGCTTTGCAGCCGCACTTTGCCGACCACTGGTATAGACCACCCCATGCTTCGGTTCATTCGGTTTTTCTTCAGTCTTTCTCCATATTCTTTAACCCATTCGCTGCCAAGCCTAAATTGTATGAAGTCATTCCCATTGCCATTTATATTTTGAGTGTTATTGTTTACCAAAGGTCACAAAAAATTTGCCAATTCAAAAGCCTGCATGTTATAACATATTTAAAGTAGGACGAGTATACTCGTCCTTGGCAGCGAATGGGTTATGTTTCAGAAGAATAAATAGTAAAGTTTTCCTCCAGGAAATCGGAATTTTATTCCTTATAAAGCTATTCATATAAGCGCGCATATCAAATGCGTGTACTGCGTAAAATGCATCGCACTAAAAGGGTTAATACGCAAAATGTGTCGGACCAGTATTTGGTTTCTAATTCCCATTCGGTAGGAAGGTATTCCCAAGCATCATGACACTAAGCCTAAACCGAGCATGCAACCTAGACCAGTCGAGACGTAACGTGTTTTGCGGGTACACTTTTGTTATTTATGCAACCAGCGGGGCTCATTATGCGACTCGCTGGCAAATGTATTCATGAACGGAGCGCGTTAAGGTACGCGAGGTAGCCGCATGCTGCAAGTGCGAGGTCTCGTCCAGGAAAATCGCATGCAGCGTAACGTATCACGGTTGTCAGTCATATTAATAGGGGCGTTAATGAAGCCGGCAGCTTGATGGAACTATGCTAAATAACACGCTGTTCGAAGCTTGAAACATCTGGCAAGTGGAACATGCTCCATCATCCGATTCAAAGTACTGCATAATAAATCCATATTTACCAGTCCGAAGGGCTTTTTGCGTGATTATGGATTAAATGAATGCTCGTTGATTTTTAATACCTGGCTGAACATTTTGGTCGACGTCTATGGTCTTCGTATGGTCTTTGTATGGTCTTCGTATGCTCGTTTCAAATTCAATTTAATTAATACTAGATTTACAAGCATCGATTAGATCGAATGCAGTTTATTTTATTTTAAATCATAGATTTTTATTAACAGAAATTTATTTATTCCATTTTTCTCATATAAATTCTATTTTGACTGTACCTTTTTTTAGCACGTGTACGTACTTTTAATTTTATTTTAAATCATAGATTTCTATTTTAAATCATAGATTTTTATTTTAAATCATAGATTTTTATTTTAAATCATTGATTTTTATTAACAGAGATTTATTTACCCATTTTTCTCATATAAATTCTATTTTTACTGTACCTTTTTAGCACGTATACGTACTTATTATACTTAATCAAAGTGGTCAAAATGACGCATTTGTAATCTTTTATACAAATTTTATAAATCAATTATGCTGTTTTTGAGGATATTTTCCATGATTTTATGTTAAAAATATAGCTAAAGCTTTGTCTCCTTTACATTACACATTTTTTTTATACACTTTCCATTTTAATTTCTTCGATAGAAATAAGTATATTTTAATCACCGGTAGTTCTATTCTTAAACATAAAATCTGAAATCCATTAGATTAACGGATTCCACAAATCTAGTGTTAATATTCTATGAAGCTGCACAGAGATCAATTTCCATTAATATGCAACAACAAATTCATTTCGACATAATTACTCTCTTATCGTGCGCAAACAATTTAATTATAAGTCCTCGTCGGGTACAACTTAAGACGATAATATTACCAAGAGAAACAGTTTAATTAATCTGAATCCGTGTCATCCTTGAATTTCATTTGATCTTACGGGTCTCGCGTAATCGTCGCTCCGTGGACGAATTTTCTAATTAAAAGAGTCACAAACGCTGGCCATCGGTGTCGTTAGCACAGAAACTTGCGCATTGTCGAATTTCAAGCTAACTAAGCTTCAGTGACGCTGCAGCTTGTTACCGGACATGAAAACATTTAAATTGAAATAGAATCAGTGTTCGTAACTGCGATCACCGCGTGCATGAGATCCTTTTTAAAAAAAAAAAAAACCGCTGTTCACATGTTTCGAAAGTTTGTAAAACTGCTTTGTGCGCCTAAAACGCTGAAATAAAACGAATATGCGGAAAGGAAAAACAAAAAGGTAATTCCAATGATGCGGGTTACAGTCGTTTGCTTTAAAGCAAACTTGTGTCGGATTAATTAAAACTTATTTACAGAATTTTATTTTTTAATTCTTGTTTAGATTTATTTAAAATGTGCGATTTGGTGTGTACAGGATAACTCCATGAATTTTTTTTTTTTTGGGGGGTTTTTTATTACCTTCAGGCTGAGTTACATTGATGACTTAATTTTATGTAGGCTATGGATCGTTTTGTTTCTCAGTTTTTTTTCATTCGTGCATAGGTACAGTAGAGTTCCGGTAATTTATTGCTTAGAATTGCTGAAATTTTTTAATTGGAATAAATTTGTTGCTTTAAAGGAAAATGAAAAAAGAAAAGGGAAAGAATATGGAAACGTGTGAACGCTGTTATTATCGATTCGAGAAAAAAACTGAACTGGCTGATATACAAAAATTAATTGATTTTCGAATCTTAACGCGTTAAACGCTATGTCAGTTCTTGCGGACTTGAGAATTTTTTTGAGAATCAACACAATCAATTAAAAACAAAATAATATCTTACAATTCGTTATTCGACAGCATCGACTTAAAAAAATATCTTACAATTCATTATTAAACAGTATCAATTTAAAAAAATAATATCTTACAAATCATTATTCAACAATATCAATTTTAAACAAATAATATCTTACAAGTCATTATTCAACAATATCAATTTAAAAAAAATAACATCTTACAATTTATCATTTAACAGTATCAATTTAAAAAAAAATATATCTTACAATTCGTTATTCAACAGTATCAATTTAAAAAAAATATCTTACAATTTATCATTTAGCAGTATCAATTAAAAAAAAAAAAATCTTACAATTCGTTATTCAACAGTATCAATTTAAAAAAAATATCTTACAATTTATCATTTAGCAGTATCAATTAAAAAAAAAAAAATATCTTACAATTCGTTATTCAACAGTATCAATTAAAAAAAATATTTTACAATTCATTATTCCACAGTATCAATTAAAAATAATATCTTACAATTCGTTATTCAACAGTATCGATTAAAAAAAATATTTTACAATTCATTATTCCACAGTATCAATTAAAAATAATATCTTACAATTCGTTATTCAACAGTATCAGTTAAAAAAAAAAAATATCTCACAATTCATTATTCCACAGTATCAATTAAAAAAAAAAAATCTTACAATATACTAATGGCTTAAACAAGAATACGACTTTGATTTGCAGGCTTTTACAATCTTCTTCTTAAAGTCTTCCCTACTCGTCCACCAAATGTCTGAATTCGTATCATGTAATACAGTCTAATGCAACATTTAATACCCTTAACGCGTTAAACTCGCTAATTCCTCAACATCCGGTGCAACAGTTCGTACGAATACAAAGGATAAAATTCGCTTGAAAGATCAACGTGTTCCCGCGAATTTGTGCTGCATCTAATAAACAGCACACGCACGGTACAGCTATCTTGCATAAGAATTCATTTGTTTGATTGGTCGCGCGTATACGCGCAAACGACAGTTCGACAGAACTCGCGACCACTGAAACCGTAGCCTAGTTTCATATCCGTAGGTATTACGCGAGTCCTAAAGGGAAGCGAGTTCGAAACGAATTCGAGTCTCTCGAGTAGAGAGCTCAGATGTTTCAATGAAAATGTAATCTGTAGCGGGAGTATACTTATCAAGTGGAACGCTTTCCTCGAGGAGAATACCGTCACCTCAGGAACTTCTAACATGTTCCTCGGAATTGGACGTTCTATAGGTTCCATGTTATATTGGAGCGTATGTACTTCGTCGTGCAAAATGCACAGAGCTGTATTCAATCTTTTGTTACAAATTGCAGGTGCATGCTGTATCATATTCGAACATCCCTGTTTAAATATAATTAATCAAATTAACTCTGCACTTGTGCAAAACATTTTTTATTTTTTTTTATATTGAGGTTTGTCGTCGCATTGTCAGATCATTAATATTAAATTAGATATTTGTATTTTGTGGTATAGATTTTATGACGTTCTTTGTATCGGTGCAAGAAATTTCAGATTTCTTTTTATTAGTCCCTTGTCTTACGATTTTTTAGTATCCATACAAGTTAGTAATAGATATTTATTCTTTTAACGCTGTGTCAAATTTAAGGCACTCAAATATTGTAGGTATCTACCAAATTGTAGAACAATATCTCCCAATTTTTATACCGTTTTAAATTAGAACTGTGTTACAGCAGATAAAAATTACCGTTTTTTTTTATAATTCTTTTTCTTCAAAAATTTCTCTAAAAGTAGCTAAACAACTTTAGAATTCTCTTTTAAATTTTAAACTGCACACTATTTAAGTATCTTTAAAGAATTACCTACGTTTATAAAATCGCGTTGTATCAAAATTCTGTTCTCAGAATACCAACCTATGGGATATTATCTAATTTTTGTATGTCTTTTTTTTTTATAATTTTTTTTCTTCAAAAATTTCTCTAAGAGTAACTAAACAACTTTACAATTCTATTTTAAATTTTAAACTGCACGCTATTAAAATATCTCTAAACAATTACCTATGTTTATAAAATCGCGTTGTATTGTTATTGTGTTCTCAGAATATCAAACTATGGGATATTATCTCATTTTTGTACCGTGTTAAAAAGTGTTATAGCAAGTAACCAATACCTTTTTTTTTTTATAATTCTGTTTCTTCAAAAATTTCTCTAATAGTAGCTAAACAACTTTACAATTCTCTTTTAAATTTCAAACTACACACTATTAAAGTATCTCTAAACAATTATCTATGTTTATGAAATCGCGTTGTATCAATATTCTGTTCTCAGAATACCAAATTATAGAACAGTATCTCGCAATTTGCATACCTTCTTAAATCAGGTAACCCATACCCACTTTTTGTACAATTCCCTTAAAATTTCCCCAAAAGTAATTATACAACTTTACAATTCTGGTTCAAACTTCGAACCACACGCTACTTGAGGCTTCATAAGTATTACCTATGTTTATTAAATCGCGTTATATCAAAACCGCGTTATAGAAACGTTGTCTGTACATCAAAGGAAACGATTTGCTCGAGGAAAATCCCATCACCTCGAGAATTTCTAACATGATCCTCGAAATTGATCGCTCTATAAGTTCCACGTTATATTACAGCGCACTCGTCGTACAAAATTCACGCGTTCACCTGTGAAATCAGAGTTGCGAGGATTTGGCGAGCATCCAAATGTGTTTCAGCGTTAAATACCTCTAATGACGCATATCGAGCGAATACGTCGCGTGTTTCGAGAACCGTGAACATTTCCATCCCGTGAATAGGGAAATTTTTTTTTTTCCATCATTATGATGCGATATTCGAAGATCAAAAGCTCGCTGCCGAGTATCAGTTCATTGAAGTGGCACGTCTGGAATTTAATCACATCATGCTTCAGCGTAGATTCGTTTGTTAATTTATTTCATTATCCAGTCGGTGAGAATGTACATCGAAACGAGTCGCGTTTAATACGCAGGAGGCGTGTTATTAAAAAACTTACATTTCGAATAATTATTTTAGCAATAATTTTAAAAAATGCTATGCTACTCTTATATCTTCCGTTGCAAAGCATTCGCGTTTTCTTCTCTACTTTGCATAATTTACTTTAATGATTCAAAGGGTGGACGTAATTCGTTTTGAATGAACATTTTTTTTTTTTTAAATGTTCCTCGCTTTTTAAAGTTCTAAGGAATTCGTTGTCTCTTTGAAGGTTGGTAAAATGTATTTATGCGAAGAGAACAGAGGTAAAAATGATGAATTAACGAAGTAAGAAATAGAAATTGTCCCCCGTAAGTTTTCGAAATAACATTCGCGAAAGATTCACAAACCTGTTATTTCCTCTTTTAGTTACGTTAATACATTAACAATGAAAGTTTGCTTTTATAAATCTTACTGTAAGATAAAATTGTGTTGGAAGAAATTCTTACTTTAATTAAATTCAAACTATTAAAATAATAGCAAATTAATCTTCATTTTTAACACAATCGAATTTTTATTTCATTTAGAAATTTCCCAATTTTGATAGAAATATAAGAGAGCTATCGTCAATAACTTCTTTCTTTTAATTCTATTCTATAAATATTAAATATCCACTTTTATCAGAATTTAGAATATTCTTTACTCAAACGAAGTCAAAACTATTAAAATAATAGCAAATTAATCTTCATTTTTATCCCAATCGAATTTTCATTTCATTTACAAATTTCCTAATTTTCATAAAAATACAAGAAAGCTACTATCAATAGTTTCCTTATTTTAATTCTATTATATAAATATTAAATACGCATTTTTATCAGAATTAACAATTTCCTTTACTCAAACGAAATTCAAACTATTAAAATAATAGCAAATTAATCTTCATTTTTATCCCAATCGAATTTTCATTTCATTTACAAATTCCCTAATTTTCATGAAAATACAAGAAAGCTACTATCAACAGTTTCCTTCTTTTAACTCTCTTATACAAATATCAAACGCCCACTTTTATCAGAATTAACAATTACCTTTACCCAAACAAAATGACTTTAAAATCGCAAACAATTTGCGCCCCTCTCAAGGATTAAAAATCCTACTCACTCAAGCAGACCAAAAATTATCACAGTACTTCCAATATCAATCCCCGAGAAATAAAATACGAGATACTTCACCACAAATAAAACACCCCTGTCCCATTTAACGAAACACCAACCACCCTCCACAAAACAAAAGAAACGACGTTACCGTTACAACACAAGCTCACTGACCAGCACTCGAACAGCGCGAGTCCCTCGAATTCACCAAAGACTTTCCAATAGCCATCCTTACGCAACACCGGCGCATTGTTCCTCGCATACCTTGGCAGTCGGCAAACTTCTTTCCACGAATTCGAGCACGGCGGTGCGGTCCTCGAAGTAATGAGCTCAAAAAATTTCACGAATCGCTCTCACCGTCCAATTGGGCCGCGCAATTACTTCCGTTTAAGGAATACCGTGGTTAGAATTTTGCGAGCGGCATTACGCCGTTGTTACGGGCCATTTTGGGCACGGTTCGTACGTAGGAATGCGAGCAGAGACCCCGAAACCTAACCCGAACATCGTGGATGAATTGCACGACCGAGAACCAGGGTGGGGTTAAACGACAAGGGAAGAAATGGGCTAGGAGGAACGGTGGGATAAATGTGGTACGGGTATTGCGAGGGCTTAGGTCCTGGCTGTGACCCAATATGTATGTCTTCATAATCTCGCGACTTAGTGAGAAAGAAAAGGTGGAAGGTGGTCGATATCGGTGCGCGCTAGGGCTTGGGACAGAAACTGCAACTTCTGTACCATTGCTCTCCCTATTGCCATCTGCGACTTGCTGATGGCGTCGTGTTCAATATGTTACCAGCGAATATCGATCGATCCGATCGGCCGAGCCGGCGGTTTCCGTTAGTTCGATGAAGTTACGAAATATTTGATGCGACGACAGAATGGGAACCAACCGGTAGAAACTTACAATGGTTGCATAAGTGGTTCGCATTTAGCAACCGTCAAACCTCTTGGAACTGACGCGAAGTTCGCGGCAGGAACTACCCATCCGAGGTAATTTCTTACCCCCTTGATTTTCGGAAGAGATGCTTCTTCAGAGATGCGCTGTCGGTTGGAAAATTGTTGTGCCTCTGCAGCGCTGTGCGACCCAGAAGCCAGACGAGTTGGATCGTTTTGTTGTGACGCTGGAAAAATGGATATTTGTATCTTCGTTTTTGGTTTTTTTTTTGGTATGTTTGGTTGTTGTTTATGGAATGTTCAATTTTGTGTTATTATGTGGGTAGAAATATGTTACCACAATTTATGAAGTTACGGACTGTTAACACTTTACCGACCGGTTCATTCTAGCGCGGATACATGGCTAACACCGGCTCGGTTTTGGCTATCGCGCGGAAATATAAACTCTTATTCTTGCAACTTTGTTTTTAAATCGAAATTCGCGAGAGTGCTTGGTATATCGTTTCTCTTATTGTAGGCTAATTAAATTGAATAAAGTTTTTAATTTTCATAATATTAGTATTAAACAGCAAGCGGTAGATAAACGTTGACTGTAAAAAGCCGATTAATAGGCTCTCGATTGTTAAAGTGTTAAGAATCTTCGATATTGAAATATGATAATGCTAAAAAGTTGAATTTGGTGCTGTGGTAGGTGAACCATAAAAAGTTACGTAGAATCTCAGAAATATGTGTAACACGTTACAGTAATTTTTTGTTTAGTACAACTTATTCCCTATTCGAAGTTACACGAATCTAATACCAACTAACAATACCTTTTCTTTATTAGATACAGTAATTTCTGACTTAATTCAAGTTAAATGTTACAACTTAATATTAACCCTTTCGCTACGAAAGACGCAGCGAATTAAGACTATATATACATCCTCAGAAATGAAGTTAAAATTTGTTAAAATTGTGCATGGAGATTTTCTGTAGCACTGAATTATTTTTATTTTCATTTACATGTGTTATATCATAATTCATTGTACAATGTGTCTACAATGTACCTGATTTTAATATCCATGTTTGTGTTACGTTAATAAAAACTGTATTGATCTGTATACGAATAACGCTTTCGGTCTTTGGAGCACCGTAGCGAAAGGGTTAAACGGCAGTTATTGTATATGAGTTTAAAACTCGAAGCTGGTTCGATTGAACATGATTGATAAATGGTGAACCGTTTTGAAATAAAAAGAAAGAGCAATAAACTGTAGTGGACTAAGGGTGTCAGGATTACTAAATAAATGGGTATAGACTAAATTAAACAAAACAAGAGATAGATATATTTGGAAAGAAAGAAATACTAAAATGGCAAAATAATCTTAAGGGCTAATAGGTCATGCATGGTTCGACGGTTTCTAAGCGACTCTGCCTCGTGGCCCGACTTTCCAACGGAAGTCGGGCTTCGCTTGTTTTTAATAGCGCGCGCGGTCCTCCTATATTGATGCACTATAATATTGATGCACTATAAAACAGAAGTATAATTCGAGTGGTCTTTTCGTATGAATTTTAACTACATCATAATGGGATAGAATTTTCTCGTGATATTAACACTGCTTTTGATAAAAATGAACATTTTGCTTCGCAATTTTTGCATACGTCGAAGACTATTCATCGCTCAAACGGTTAATAAGTTGTATCAACGTTTCGTGTATTTATTCCTGGTATATGCAATTGTGAACAATTAATTGTTATGCATGTAGCAGTCGATCGATGTGTCCAACGACACGGAAGTGCTTAGCATCTCATGGTGACCACAGACAATTCGGTCTTCCGAGCCTGACGACCAGTTAGGTATTTGGTCAGCACATTCCTTAATAGCATCCCACGGAAAATTGAATTGTCCGAATCGTCAGCGATCGGCTGAACAAGGATATCATTGCGGTGATCCTTTTCGCATGAGCATGTAGAATGTAGATATCTCGTATTAGTGAATTCCAGCAGATAATGTCAGCAAAAATAGTGATATTGAGAAAGTAATGAAGATTAATTTGTATCTTTAATTGGAATATTTACTTCTGTTACACTGTTACACTATAGAGTGTAAATTTTTATAGAATACAACAGGTACGAAAAATGTTAACACTTTGCGCTCGGCTGGCGCCGCTACGGCGACATGCATAATTTTCTTCGGAGATTATGTTTTATTTATTTTAATTAGATTCTATATTTTCATCAATTCAAACAATTCTTTCATCTTAAAATAAAAGTCATTTTCTATTTTTCTTTGCGAAAGAAGATTTATTTATTAGGAAATTTATTAAGGAATTTGTTTAATAATAAATTGTTACGATCTAAGGAGGGAACCCAGTTTTTAGGAGATCGCTATACTTTGTTAGAGAATAAAGTTTCGTTGCAACAGGCGAGCATAAAATGTGGGTAGAAATAGGTTACCACAATTTACGAAGTTAGAGACTGTTAATAATCTTCGATATTGAAATATGATAATGCTAAAAAGTTAAATTTGGTGCTGTGGTAGGTGAACCGTAAAAAGTTACTTAGAATCTCAGAAATATGTGTAACACGTTATACTAATTTTTTTTTTTTTTTTAGTACAACTTATTCCCTATTCGGAATTACGTGAATCTAATACCAACTAACAATACCTTTACTTTATCAGATGAATACAGTAATTTCTGACTTAATTCAAGTTAAAAGTTAAAACTTAATATTAACTCTTTCGCTACGAAAGACATATATATACAGTACTGTGCAAAAGTCTTAGACCACCTGGGAAAAAAAATATTTTGCTATCTTAGAAACGAATTTAAGATGGATTAATATTATTTTTATTTTGACATTATTTCTTTCTTTTTTTTTGAAGAATTAGATTCACGAGGTGTTAATTAAATTGAGAAATATTGATTAATTTAAAACAATCAATATTTTGTGTGTTCTCTTTTTACTTTCGCTACACGACAGTTTTTTTTTTCTTTTTTTAGATAATTGTTGAAAAAATTTTAAGAATCTCACTTTGCATTTCCTGCCATTCTGTTATCGACAATTTAAGAAGCTGATTTTTTCCTTTTTGGCTTTCTTCGTATGTTTCCTTTATACTTTGCATACGCGTTCCATAATATTTTAATCAAGGCTCTGCTTGTTAAAGAATTTTTAAAACATATTTTCACCGGATAAAATTATGCATGACCAACACAAGAAAGGCAATGTGGAAAAATTTGAATTTAACAGTGTTAAGAAATGCTTCTCTAAAATATGTTTAATTACAGTTACAAGATCAATAATGTAGATGGTCTAAGACTTTTGCACAGTACTGTACGTCCTCAGAAATGAAGTAATCATTTGTTTAAATTGTGCACGAAGATTTTCAATAGCACTGAATTATTTCTACTTTCGTTTACATGTGTTATATAATAATTCATTTTGATATCCATATTTGTGTTATGTTAATAAAAACTGTACCGATCTCTGTACCAATAACGCTTTTGGTCTTTATAGCACCGTAGCGAAAGGGTTAAACCTGTTCTCTCAGATAATATTTCATTTCTGTAACACAATATTTCTAAAATTATTGTGTAAAGTAAAACCCATTAACGAATTATAAAGCGTTATTTTTTGAAATTTATATTATATTGGGTCCTAGAAAGCCACGACGTCTAGAAGATTCTTTCTAGAAGATTCACAATAGACTCTTTCACTTCTGATGTGCATTGCGGATGATTCGTCCACGATGAATGTGAAAGATGAACTTAAACCTACACAAAACTATAATGCAAATACCCCTAAGTAGAACGAAATACACAAAAATATAAATTCATACGATCAACATAGAAGCATGATCTTCACACGAATGCCAGACAAAAATACTATGATAAAAATTGCATCGTGATGCCTTATTTCAATTACAATATTCTTATATAATACTCCCTCCGGAAATATAGTATACATTTGAAAAAAAATCGTAGATTATCGTGAATATAAAAAACAAATGACAATATTCATTATATTATTATAGTATATATTAAAAGTAATATAACCTAATATAATTGACACGTGTCGTGTTCTTCTTGGTTTAAAACTTAACGATCAAAGATCAGTTTTTTTTATGATAAATAAAATTGGTACCGCTGCAAAATCAATATGGAAAATTCCAAAGAAGAATTGATAAACTTAAAAAGAAGAGATTCGAAATATAAACAATTGACCACGGATCAACGCGATGGTATCTTAGAAAAATGATTACAGCACATGAAAGAGAACAAGTTAAAACACGGTGACTACCTGGAAAATATTTACGTTCCAAAGAAGCGTACAATAAGGCCAAATCATATTTTAATTAAATTTACGGAGTATTGTAACAAAATTATTCTTTTTTAATTATAGTTTTTCTAAAGAAGTTAATATAATATACTTGTCGTGTTAATTTTTAGTTTTATTGTATTTTTTTTCCAAATATATACTATATTTCCGGACAACAAAAATCGCGAAATGTATACCATATTTCCGGACGGGGGGAGTATATAATTACAATATAATTAATTATAATATATAATTACAATACAATATAATATAATTACAATATTATTATTTCAATTTCAATTACATAATACATTTCTGTACATTTTAAATAAACCTGAAACAGGTCAAACTATTATGAACAATGCTACACGAGGGTTAAATATGATCGGTTTAAATTGTATCGCGAAAATCTTTATGCGACCGATCTTGGAATAAAGCCTAGCGTCGGTTAAGCGACCGTCGGCACGTCGACCCTTTCGATCAGGTTTGCGGTCGCTGTAACATTGTTTGCAGATGGTCCGACTATCGACTAGACCGCCAAACCCGTTGCGGCTATGCAGGAAGGTTCACCTGCTATGTACGCACGTCACGACCACGAAATGATTTAATTCATTATACCAGCAAGTACTGTAACGCTCGCTGATTGGGATATCAAACATTGATGTCGCACGAGCCCGTTTGTGCGTCGGGTTTGCCGTTTTTTTTTTTTTTTTTATTCCAACGTGTCTCGCCATCCAATTTTCGTTACAAT
>SMSQ01018892.1:0-15785 GCA_019453375.1 Ctenoplectra terminalis | reverse complement strand
TTTTTTTTTTTTTACAAATACGTATACTTTGATAAAAAATATCGCGCATTTATTGTGGTATATTTTAGAAAATTTTCTGTTAGAAATACATAAGATATTGCCATTCATTTAAATTTCTTTGGTACAAAAGAATATACTTTAATCTGATAATTTTAGCGTCAATTTTTTATAAGCTTATTTTGTTGACGTATTTAATTTAACATAGCCAGTAGTAGCTCGTGAAACAGTATTAACACGGAAAACATGGGAACGAGATTAAGTAATATGATAAATTCTAATTAGCAGTCGTTTGGAATTGTACCTCTGATATCCGTGGATGGCTCGCTTCTGGATAGCTCGTGATCGTTGCCACGACACGAAGTACCTTTCGAAGGACTCTTATAGTGCGCCAACACATCGCTCTTCCCGGACGTGGACTGATTCTGATGGGGAAAATGGAAGGTCGTGGTATGGGGCCACGAAGCGGGCGGTGGACTTCGCACCAGGTGCTCGTGCACTTGGGCTAGAGTTAAAGGGTCGGTGTCGCCTAATTCCTGAAACAGAAAAGGTATATCGTGTATATCGGGGTGCAACGATTAACCGAACAGAATTATTCCCATCTGATTAATTAATTTCCACAAAACGATATCACGGATGAGCCAAGAAGAAAAATTTACTAAGAATAGGTCCATTTATAGTCAGTTTGTTCGGAAGTAGCGAGGAAACTCTGCTTCGTTAGAAACTTCTGTACATTATTGCGTATTTATTTTAATAACTTTCCTATCGTTAGAAAGTTTTTTTTACAAACAAGATACCACGGTTAGTATTTTGTAACACGTTATTCTATCAGAATTAGTTTGGAATAAACCTGTTTGTAGATGTACTATAGACTTCCCTTAATCTTAATCTGCTAATCTGTAAAGAGGATCACGTGTAATTGAGTTTCTGTGTTTTATTTATTCCGTGTTTTATTGTTCCATGAAATTTGTTCCAACGACCAACCGTACAAGTATTACACTTTAACACATGTTTTATAATTTCGTTTATTTAATTTTTAATATTTTTTATTTAATTTTTAATATTTTTTATTTAATTTTTTTTATTTAATTTTTAATATTTTTTATTTAATTTTTTTTATTTAATTTAATTTAATTTATTTATTTCTCTAACGACCATATACCAAAAATTATTCCAAAGAAAAATAGCATGGGGTTAATTACCTCCGACGATCCTTAAGATACATCGCTAAACTATAGACTCTACAATAGTAAAGCTTACTGTGACCGCACCCCTATCAGCCTAGGGTTAATGGAACGAACGTACTATCTTTTATAACAGACAACGTTGTAGTGAATGATCGATAGTTACTGATTCTACAACCGGCGAATCGATTCTCCGTATTATTTTCTGAGAACACTATCCTTACAATGAATCGCGAAAGCAATTTTTCTGGACGTCTCAATTACGGCGAACACTTTACGTTCTAGTAAAACGATTATAATTTCTGAGAGTATTTATAGTGACAGCGTTGAATGCTGATAAATTGTAGTTCATTGTAAAATTGTCTGCTTCAGAAATACGATTCCTATTTTTTTTCTTTTAACGTTTCTCTGTAAATGTTCGCGATAGAATTACTTGTGAATAATTAAAATAATATCCGAGGTAATTCTACCGATAGATGATTGTGAATTTATGTTCGTTTACTTTAAAGATATACGATAATTATTTTATACTTCAAATCTTGAATTTTATTCCTTTTATAATTTCGCGGTATATATTTTTCAAATATTTTTTTTATCGCTTAATATTTACCAATACCCTTCGCGAATACTCTTACTCAATACTATAGTGCTTCAGAAACTTATGTAACAGCTGATACTCTATCAGGCTTCTCCGTGTAATGTGTATGCTTTCAAAAAAGGGTGTTCTGATTTTGTTCTTTCTTTTTTTGATACGGTATCAATAGCAACGTAAGAAAATTTCTAAAAATTTTTTCTTACGTAACAACTGACACGCATTATTATCTGATACTCCGCTACAACTTATCGTTGACGTATAAAAATGATTGTAAAAATGTAAGTGCTCTACGTCGTTAATTAAAAATTATTTGATTCCCCTTGTACTTGAAATGTTAGTATCAATGGTATGGATTAAATAATTTAGTATATTGAATGGTAAAATAGCGGAGATTGATATCAATCAGCGAATATAGGATATTTGTCAGGATAAATTAATTTTGCGATACAATTGGCAGTGCTTCGTTCACGTTTCAAATAAAAATTAATGAAAAAAAAAAAAAAAGAATCGTTTACCTGAGACATCAAGATGGCGTCGTCGGACTCGGACTCTTCCAATGACTCCACCAAACTCTCGCGACTTGCTAGTACCTAGAAAACAAGATATGTGTCATTAGGTGATTCATGCTGAGACAAACACGAAACGTGCTTCCAGATAATGGAAGAATTTTGAAGAACAAAAATTTGTATGATTCATAAATTTATTCCTGTGATCTTTAGTAATGGAGGAATGACTGGAAAAAGCTAACAAACCTGGTATAAGTTCGATATTTACAGTATGTTTAAAAAGCTGATAAAATTCTGAAGAATACCAAGTGGTGTAAGTTATAAATTTATTTATGTAATTTTTAGCAACGGGAGAGAAAGTATTTGCAATGAATTAATATATTTTAAGATTCAGTGTTTCGATATTGAAATATTTCAACTTAAATTTGCCTATAATCGGTCACTTTTTCTAACTAATTACATTTACCAATAAAAATCTTAAAAAATAAAAATCTTGATTAAACTGGGTCTATTTGTATCCAAAGAAATAAAAATAGGTATTCCGAAAAACATTTATATTTTATATTTCTCACAGAAAATCACGAAAAACTGCTCGAACTGAATCGTTATAAATTTATAGAATTTCTATGAGAAATTACAAGCCGGTCGTTTTGACCGCTTTGGTAGTTCTATCGTTAAGACGAACGCGTGACATTTTTAAATCAAAAGGGCTTGGAAACAGTATACTCTTAGAGAAACTGTCGTAAACGAAAAGCAATAAATATTTATAAGTTGGTTAAAAAAAAAAAAGTTCTACATCATCCACTTTTACTGTTTCCACAGTGATTGGTATTAACGTGCATACTGGATGAATGAATGTGTGAGTCTTGCTCGAAGGAAGCAGTGAGTCACTCTACGCGATAAGTATACTCTAGGAAGGAATGAATTATGTTGCTGTGGCGTGCACGACGCTTAATGAAAAAACGGAGCTTGATTGCAAAACCGTGAATGAGCGAACGGTTCATCTGATTCTTGGAAAATCAGTGTCCATTCTGTCACGTGTGCTTCCTTACTATTCCAGAAAATCAGAAGTGACGATACATTTTGCAATTTTCTTTGAATCAAAACGATATCATTTATAATATTAAATTATAAAAATTATAAAAATTACGATCAGCTGCACGCGATGAACAATTCTTACACAGAATCGTTCGATTTTTCGGAATTTTTAGATACTTAATTCAATCTTATATCAATTTATACAATATTTAATCTTCTCGAAATCTTTCTTTTCATTCCTAATCACGAAACAAAGAATAAAAAAGCACGCTCTGTTCTCAAAAATTGAAGACCTCGGAGAATCATAAATTAGAGATATTAAATTTCTAACGAACTAACATAAATATAAGAATTATTCTTTTCGCATTTAATTATTGAACTATGATATAATTGTATTTCTTTTGCCATTCTTTCGCACACAAAAATTATTGTGCCAAAGAGCACCGCGTACAATTTTTATTCGCCGAAGAAACTAAATTTGAATTATTTTACATAACCCAGTCTTTCGTCTTCTGAAACCTTCAATTTTCTTTCATTTCTCTCTTCGCTGTCTTTATCGTTCGCCCGTTTGGAAAGCAGAAATACGAGGCTTATCGATTCGAACCTGTAGGAAAGGATTATCCTGTCGACTTAGCCTAAGCGCCTCCATATCCTGATCAATGTTTCGTGTTCTACCAGGTGTCAAGGTTAAAATAGAGTGCGACGGTGACGGCTGACAGGCGACGACGACATCGACGGCTGCCACGCTCAAGGTCGACGGAATCCTCGAGACCTGGGTGTCGTTTTCGCTGCCACTGCGCCTGCAGACGTTCGTGATGATCGCTGAAACAAGAATCGTTCAGTTTTATCGATTAAATGCTTTTTCTTCTTCTTCATCTATTTAATGTTAAATTAACCCTGCCGCAACCTTTGATTTGTTTCCGTTCCAATCACGTTTTGATGTTCTTAAAAATTCTCTAATTTTCAAACTATAAAAAAGTTTATTATTTTTATTACACTTCGTAGACCTTTCTGTGAAAACAGAAAACTGTTTCAAAGAAATGAGAGTATGATTGAAACGAATAAATTCTTTTGGTCTTCCATGTTAGTCTTTAATATTGAAATTTCATTTGTTAAATCGTTGGTACTGTTTCTTTATATTTTATTGTGTCATGATATCGTCGGTAGAACTTAGGATAAATAATTTTAATAATTTTAATAATTTTAATAACTTTAATAAATTTTATAATTTTTACNTAGGATAAATAATTTTAATAATTTTAATAATTTTAATAACTTTAATAAGTTTTACAATTTTTATAATTTTTNAAGAATCGTTCAGTTTTATCGATTAAATGCTTTTTCTTCTTCTTCATCTATTTAATGTTAAATTAACCCTGCCGCAACCTTTGATTTGTTTCCGTTCCAATCACGTTTTGATGTTCTTAAAAATTCTCTAATTTTCAAACTATAAAAAAGTTTATTATTTTTATTACACTTCGAAGACCTTTCTGTGTTCGAAAACAGAAAACTGTTTCAAAGAAATGAGAGTATGATTGAAACGAATAAATTCTTTTGGTCTTCCATGTTAGTCTTTAATATTGAAATTTCATTTGTTAAATCGTTGGTACTGTTTCTTTATATTTTATTGTGTCATGATATCGTCGGTAGAACTTAGGATAAATAATTTTAATAATTTTAATAATTTTAATAACTTTAATAAGTTTTACAATTTTTATAATTTTTATAATTTTTATTAATTTTTAATAATTTTTATAATTTTAGAGCCATTTTTATGGACCATTGCATGCGAAAAAAAAAAGATAAAGCAATTACTGAAATTTCTAAAAAATACCAGGTTTCTCCGTAAATTTCAATTTTCCAAAAACATTTTTTATTCAGACTGAGTCGTTAATAACGCAACTTGGTGGACGATGCGACTTAAAATAAACAATTTAAAAAGGAAAAAAAATATATGTGACGTCAAATGTGCACATTATCGGTAGCCATTGTATTCGCGAACAAAATAAGAAACGACACGCTGTTTTAAAAATTAAAGATCGACGCTGTAAACGTTGCAAAGCAGCGATAGAGTATCTCGATTTGTAACAGTGTTATAAATTGTACAACCAACGGAACGGAAATCAATATCAATTAAAAAATTTATTCTCCAGGTATAAAATGTAAGAAAATCGATTTGAAGTTTATTGGACGTTTGTTAATTAGGACACTCGTGTTGATTCTCGTTATCGTCGAGTTTACGATTTACCGGTTATCTATTGAAAACTGCAATCGTGTTTCGCTTTGTTTACCGTAGTATCGTTTATAATTGTTCCGAACAATCGGATCCGCCATTTATCAATTCATAAATTTAATTTTGATGTAATAATAAATGTAGTATAAAAAGCTTGTTATAATTATATTCTATAAAAAAAACTCTTCCCTCTTTTT
Source organism: Ctenoplectra terminalis (assembly GCA_019453375.1). NCBI lineage: Eukaryota > Metazoa > Arthropoda > Insecta > Hymenoptera > Apidae > Ctenoplectra > Ctenoplectra terminalis. The sequence goes on along the minus strand of SMSQ01018892.1, from coordinate 10,035 downwards.
CAAAGTTTAGAATTTATGTCACTGGAAAGATGCGAGGAATAAAAAGTAATTGTTTGGTCGATAATACCGGTTCAATATTCACATGCCCGATGGTGAAGTTCGAAATTATCTGGCATCACTGAACGAAACATTTAATATTATTCAAAAGCTGCATAGTGCACGATTCCAGGAATGAAATTCAGCACATAAATTAGTATCAATTGAACCTGACAATTCAGGGGATTAAATTTTCAGCGGAGCATTTAACGTTTTTAAAAATTCATCGCGAACCTTCGTGATTGTAATTGTTGCTTTTAAAAAAATAATGAAGATAATTGAGTTCGTACGGAAATCATAGTTGACCTTTCAATTAAATATATTCCAATTCTAAGTTAATATAAACTTTGTCTCTCAGCTTAAATTCTTTTATCATTGATTATTTCTATTCGATGTAAAATAATATTTCTTTCGTGTAACAATGACACATCGATTGCCTCCTTTTTATTTTTTTATCTTCTATTTGTTGAATTAAATATAAATTTTTTAGCAATCACCGGGTACGTAGATCTAAACAAATTTTGTTTCCTTTTTTCCGAGTATTCTTATCGTTTTTTGCTTCGATGTTTGTACACGTGTGTACAATTACGGGATAGGTTGTGCGCAAAACTTTTTTTTTTCTCACGTGTCTCTGCCTAAAAAAGTAGCTTCAAAGCGAGTTCGGGGGAAAGCAATTAGGCAACGAAATTTATACGCAAATATTTACGGTTCGGTTTCTGATTTCGTCGACCTTTCGCAAATTTTTGCGTTTCCAGTAACAAATAGTTTATTGATCGCTCTTTTAACCGCGTCTTTTAAACCATTTACAGTTTTCTTGTCTTCTAATTCGTAGTTTAATTAATTATAAGCTGTGAATTTTGAGATATCTATATGATTAAATTGCAATTCAAACTTTTTTGCGATATAAAATTCCTATTTCTTCTTTTTATATAATTACGTATTCTAAATTATTAGTGTATCTAATTCTTCCGCTGTACAAACATTCTGGCTTCAGTTTTTTTAGAATTTAGACTCAGATTAAAAAGAGCAAGGCTTCTTCTGTTAATTGGAAATTTGTTTATTCCTTTCCTATGCTAATTCAATTATTCAATTATTTAATTAATTACAAATCTATGACTTTGGAGGTATCCTAAATTACTTTAAAATTTATCATCATTGTTACACGATTATTAAATTATAATTCATTACCGCATGGCAACCGGATAATTAAATTTCTTTTAAATTTAAAATTCCTGACATACATTTTTTTTTAATTATATTTTAAGTTACTATAGAATGCTGAATATTTTACCAATATATTTACAATAATTATAAAGTATTTCAATTTCAATTGTTCGAAAAAAAATTGTAAAGCTTAATAAGATTTGTTCCCTACGGTTGTAAGATAGAGAAGAAACATTTGTACGGCTTACCAGGTGTTTCAACTTTCGGAGCACGTTCCATCTCTTCGTCCTCGTTGATCTTCATACCTAAGGTCAGCTTCTTGGACTTAAAAAAATTCGTGAGAAACGCTGCGCCCTTGCGCTTTACACGATTGTATCGTTGAGTGTTCTCCGACGACACGTGTATCATAATTCGTCTGAAAATTATCAGAAAAATCGTCCGATTAATCCCGTGTCGAACATCCACGCGCAACTAAATGAATAAAAATGAGCCACAGTTTGCGTCTTAACACCGTCAACAACGATCAACGTATCCACGTACAAGATTTCTATCCCAAAGTATGAACCCGACCAAATATCGCCACGAATCCCGAAAAATTCGTCACAGTGTCCTCCGCACGTGCCATTTCTCGAGTCATCGCTTCATTTCCACCTTATCTAGCCCATCGAAACCCATCTACTCCCTTCCTATCGACGACCGTGTCACTCTAACAACTCAAACGTGTCGTATCTCGGGAAAAGTGAAATAAACGCGACGAAAGACCGAACGATTTGTCATAAAAATTGTCAAACAGGTAACGTTCGACGCAACAAAGGTTCCAGGCACTCCTTCCTCGCTTTCGAGACAGAACGAACGTTCATTGTCAGAGATAACCAGCGGTGTCTATGGATTCCCTCGCCGGTTCACGAAAATTCGTTTTCCACCACCTATTCATCGATCCTTCTCGCTACTTTATTCTATCTTATATTCTTTAATCAATGTAGAGCGTTAGTCTGATCAATTTACGGTGTTGAAGGAGTTGATACACGGAGTAACAAATGTGTTGTCGGTGTTTTTGCCGATAAATTGCCGGAGGAACATCGGTGGAGCGTTCACGATCCACAGCGATCGCATCGTCAACTGCAGCTGCAGGAGGGTGTGCTCCGCGGCTCCTCGTACGATTTTGCGCAGCTGCAAGTGGCTGGAAAAGGAACAGGGAGCGTGTTACAGGGGTGGGAGCGTGCGTCGTGCGGAGGAATAAGAGGGAAAGACAAAAAACATCGGGGGACAGTAGCGCGGCGAGGCCACGGCGAAGTGTTTTAAAAGTGGCGCGGAGTTAGGCCTCACCCGAGGCACCTTGCCTTCCCTTTCGATCTGTCTGCTTCGTGACCCACATATCTTTCACTTCCTAGAGACGGTTCATTGATGGAGAAATGAGAAACCCGTTTCGTGAATGAAGATTAGAGTCTCGTAGAAGAGGGTGGTTGGTTAAACGTTGGGGAAGCATTAAAAGATTGCTGAAAGCGCGAGATAGAAGTTTGAACTTCGTGCATAAAAATGGAAAAAAAAGAAGAATATCTGGAAAACAATATTTCATGAGTATAAATTAGAAAGAGAGAAACTTTGACATCTACTGGCAGTGTATAAGGGTAGAAAATATAAAATACGAAATCAAGCTTTCTTTGCAGGCATTGAATTATCCAAAAATAACTATCTAATTATCTCCCACCGTACCGAAGTGCGGACAAGGAACGAGAAATTATCAAGAAAACGATGCACACAAAACAAGAAGAAAAAGAAAAAATAAAAATATTTAAGAAACCAAACCACCCCAACAAATCTACCCAACCTCCATATAAAACCTTTAGTCTCTCCAACCTCTCTCACCGCCGAACAAAGAAAGAAATCATCAAGAAAACGATCCACTCGAAAAAATAGAAAAAAAAATATTTAAAAAACCAAACCACCCCAACAAATTCACCCAACCTCCGCATAAAACCTTTAATCCTTCCAACCTCTCTCACCACCGAACAAAGAAAGAAATCATCGAGAAAACGACCCACGCAAACAAAAAGAGAAAAATATATTTAAGAAACCAAACCACCCCAACAAATCTACCCAACCTCCATACAGAACCTTCGGTCTTTGCAACCTCCCTCGCCACCTTTCTGACCCACATTCCACCCAATACCCAAACACCACCATCGTCGAACAACCGAACAACCTAGCATCCATCATCTCAAACCGACCACCACCTTCGACCACCCTCCGTCAACACCCATACACCGGCGTACACGCGAAGCTGCGACACAGCGCCTAACCCATACGTTCACCCCCTCAGTCATCGTCCTCTGCGTTCGATCAAACGCTCCCATCAAGCTCGATTCCCGCAAACACGCGACTCCGCTCGCTGAATCGCGTCCACGAGGCCTCCGGGCACGCGAGTAGCGTCGTCGGTTTTTTTCCACGGGGAGAGCATCCCGGTGGCGGCGGCGGAGGATCGATCGTCCTCCTCCGCCCACGAAACGGGTGAATCGGGGACGATACGCGTGGCCAACGTCAGAGGGTGCGCCACCCCCTTTCGTAGTACTTACTTCCCGGCGATCCTGGCTCATCTTCCCGGCACCGATCCTCCTCGCTGCCTCGATGTCGGTGAACACGAGCACTGGGTCGCGTCCGCGCCGCGACTACCGCGTCCCGGCGCCGCTGCACCCCTCGAAAGCGACGCGAGCGGCGCACAACTGCGGCGTTCGCCCTGGACAGGCGCACTTCCGCGGCTAACCCTTTTCTTCCTCGTGGTTGTTGGGGCAGTGGTGGCCGGGCATTACTCGCTGGGAAAATGGAGTCGTCACGATCTCGTGCTTTGGCTCCTGAAGTTACATGTTACACGTGTTGATTTGTTTTTGAATTTCTGGTTTTATCTTTATTGTTTTTTTTCTTTTTTTTTTGCTTTTGTTGTTTTTGGGTAGAGGGTTGTCTTTAGAGAGAGGGAAGTAATAATCTACCCTCTAGAAGCACTGATGTGTGTAGCATTGCTCTTTGAGGTTTGATGTTTGATGTTGTTGATTGGAATAAATGGACTTTTATTAATAATTATATAATTATAATTTGTAATATAGTTATCTGTTTTAATTTTGTTATTGAAGGTTGAGAATGAACCGGAGAAAGAAGGATATCCTATGTTAGGATGTTAGAGAGGATTAATGTTTTAATAAAAATTGTAATTGTAAGAATTGGTAACACGTGATCCTGTTGTACTTTAATATTTACGATTTTACGATCTGCATTTAAGTTGCGATTATCAGTATGCACACGCGACGATTCATTTTGATACGACTGAGAATGAGTAATCCGTGGAGAGCATGCTCTTGAAATTTGAGTGATCTTAAAAGACTTTGCTTTCTCTTTTGTTATTTAAATTGTTATCGCTAAAAAATTGAGATAATCTGATGAAAAAACAGTATTGTTGCTTTACAAAGTGTGAATACATTTTAAACGATGATTAAGTAAAATTGTACGTTCTTATTAATTCTTAATGATAATCTCTAACGAGTTGCTAGTAGATTTTAAGTACTGTCTCGACATAATTATGAACAACGCTTTCGAAATTAGTTTCGAGCAGCAGCTCTTCCAGATTAATTCAGCGTATGGTTAGCTTAACACGAATACCATAAAACGTATGCGCATAAATTGAATAAATCACACGGGAGCGTAGTCAACATGACTCGTGAACTTAAACGTACATGAAAATCTGCATATAAGATTTCAGGAATTAAAAGGAAAAAGAATATTAAAGTTAAAATTAACTTTAACGATGATTTGCAAATGTAAAAAATCCCTCTCGTAAAAAGATATCAAAAAATGAATCGACAAAATATACACGAGAGATTTACTACAATACAAAATAGGATAAAGCATCATTAATTACAAATCATACTTATCCAAGAAGATTAACTGTTATCTTTTCCGAACAACCAATTTATCCTGGAATTATTTCACTTCAAATTTTGCTCAATCCAATTCTAATTAAACATTTTCTAAATATCTTTACGAAATAAATATTACTGAATAATTGATTTTAGGTCTATCACTATAAAAACTATATGTATAATTACTTTTTAAAGATTAAAAATTGTTCATAAATTTTCATTTTTCAAACCTAAGCTCAAATAAAATTACTGAAGAACCTAAGTTCCAAAAATAAAGCTAGCTATAATTCAGTAATATTCGGAATCGAGTGGTACGAATAACTTACTTCACAAATATCTTCTCAAGTAGACTCTCCAAATCGATCGATCTTTCTGTGATAATCGAATCTTAAAACAGCGTCTCTTTCCAGGTATCAAACGAGCAAACGTTTTTTCCCACTTTAGTCATTTAAATAATGACAATTCGGTAAACTTCACCGCAATAGAATTTTTTTTACACCAAACCACAAAATGAACTTTCACGTACTCAGTATCTTCTCCATTTCAAATAATTATAATTTTAAAATGTACATCTGGTTTGCAATATTTTCTGGTGTAATATAATTTTGAATACTTTAGCATACAACATACATTTTCGTATATCGGTCGCGATTCAATTATCGAACCGTTCAAAATTTAAAGAAACTTGGCATAAAAAAAAAACAATAGTCGCTTAAAGAAAAATTCTCAGTTAGTATCACTCGTGCACCTTATTTCTTTTCCAACTCCGCGTAATAATACTCGAGCAAGATACCCGGAAAAATGTTTTCTCTTTTCGTATTCGATCTTTCTGCGTCGAATTCGCTGCGATTTAATTGCCAATCTCGCATCCCGCCGCCTGTCCGCTCGCAATGCCACTGATTATGAAACGTGTTGCAAACACGCGTGTACCTCGAACGTGCTGCGATAAGAAATCATCATAGAAGCGTCCAATCGAAGCCCTCACGTACCGTGCGCCATCGATTGCGTTTTCCTGGTGTGATTACATCTCGCACGTGCTTACCTTGTCAATATTCGGTATTCACGTCGGTCGAAAGCCGCGTGTAAAGCTGACAACATTATTAAACTCGTGCGTGTCTCTGGTTTTCGTCGAGATCGGCTGCTTTTTTTTTTTATCTCGCCGCGAGTTCTTGAAAAGTAAAAATAAAAAATTTCAGCAAAAATGTATAAGAAAATTGCACCGAATAAAAACAGTAAACAAATTAATCATAAAAACTTCCAATTGTAATTTTCATCGCGATACTTTTTTTTTTTAAATACCACTTTTGCAATATTTTAACTTTTTTAAATTTTCATAAAATTGTAACTTCTATGCGATTCTGAATTAAAATTTGATTTTTAGAGCGCTCAACAAAAATGAAGCCATCTAAATAATGAAAAAAGGTTGCGCATTCACATTTTTCTTTTTTTTTTTTTTTTGTGTTCTTGTTTCCTCCTTTTATTACCACGAGGGAAGTGACAAAGCTCCGATGGAGATCCAGCGAGATGATAAAATACATCGAGCGATATTTTACCTTATGTAAAAGAGTATGGTGTCGGTTATGTGTTCAGGTAATGCAGACAGACTGTACTTTCAAAGATAATACGACGATGACACTGATGATAGCGATTACGTTGGTCTCGGTACGCACGTGGAAGATGGATCGATTTCTACTCTGCAAAAGTGAAATATTGCTTTAGAAAATATGTCTTCTATTTGAACAGTTTTATCTTCGAGCAATTTATTATTGTTTCTGCTCCCCCCTGTCGCTGTAAATTATGTCTCAGGAATTTTCTGCATCTGACTTTGTTAATTACCTTCGTTACACGTTTCAAAAATTCTTATCCCTTATTATTCTTTTTTTCTTTTCCTTTTAGAAATTATAAAAGGACAAATAATTATTTACAGCGGAGTAATTTTCCTTGCAATGAAAATTTTCTAGAATAAACAAGCTTAAAAATGTGGAACTTAATAAAATTTTACGAATACTTAGATTTCACATAAACTACCACGATAAACGATAGAAATAAAACTTAAGAAATAAATAATTCAAATATCAGAAACTCGGTACGAGCGATATTTCTTTCCCAATTTTTTCGATTAAGTTTAAAACGTGTTAACATTTGCAAACATAATTCCTTCGTCCGTCGAGACCTTCCATTATGCGATAGAAAATCCGAGATCTCCCTGAACAGTTAACAATGTGTTAAAAAAAGAACAATAAGAAGAAAAAGATAGTAAAAAAAAAAAAAAAAGAAAAAGTGGAACATCTTCTTTGTTCCATTGAACGCTCGCTTCGCCTTGTTCCAAAGAACACGCGCGCGCACTTAACAAACGATCATAGTTTCGAACAGTCGTTTTCCAGAATTATAAAAAGTAATACAATATCTCTGTTCATTTTGATATGCTTTTTTTTTATCATACTCTTTTTTTTTCTTCTTCTTCTTCTTTATAAGTGACACGGGTTTCCCCCGACTGCAACGGACTATCGATCGTTATCGTGCTCGCGAATGAAACTGAAAGCTTCGTGTGTGTATGAATGCACGTGTGTCTGTGTATGTTGTACGTATTACGCGTGTGTGCTATTTTTTCTCTCTCTTTTTTTTATACAAATCCGTACAAGGCAGCAGCAACGAGAATCACCTTTGAAATGATCATCAGTCATCTCTTTCACTCTCGCAGTGTTCATTCATTCAACTTTCTTTCATTCTTTCGTTCCAATAAACATATGTTCTCCTTCGTTCATTTTTTTTTTTTTCATTTTATTTTGTTTCTTTTTTTTTTTTAGTTTTTTTACTTAATGTCTATAAAGTATGCGTTAATCGAGGAGCTGAAATGGCGAACGATGCAAGCGGCGAACGAATAAAAAAAGTGAATTTTGTTTGATGAAAAAAAATATATTAATTCCACGCGAAATGCAGTGGAAAATTATTTATTTTAGTTGTCGGAGTTAAATAGTGTTCTACTACTTCGCTGAACAGTGTAGTAGAAGTATGATATAGGAATAAAAAAATTTGATTAAATTTGTGAAGATGGCGAACGCTGAAAATTCAATGTTCGAGTGATAAATGATACGAATAGCAAAGAGAAAGTTTTCGCTTCTAGGATTTGCATCGTTCAACGTTTCAACTCGTCAATTATGATCGGTTGTTCGGCAGAATCGCAAGACGGTCGTTTTTCTGGTTTTTATTTAAAAAAATACAGGTCCAGTACGCGGTATAGCGATTCATATCGATTCGGTCACTTCCTAGTGTCGTGATCAGAAATTCTACGAACGACAGCGGCGAATGTGCATCTGTGGGTCGATTTAGGCGATCTTAGGATTTTTAAAAACATCTAAAAGGGATATCTATTTTTCGTTTTACTGTTCTCGGTGTTTGGATGCTGTATTCAGGCTGTTCGATTAAGGTTCGAGTACTCTGGATTATTTATTTCGCTACTATTATATTTTATAGAACTTAAAAGAATTGTACTTATTCATGTTTGTGTATTATTTTACCGCTCCAAGTAATTTATCGTAAGAATTTGTACCTTATAATACCGGCAATTATTCTGTGTTTAATTCAACTTTTTATTCCATTTTTACACTCAGAGTTCGGAATATCTGTAATTATTAATATTCTTTTATCAGCGTATATATATATATATATATATATCGAACGAAATTTTATTTACGACGCTATAGTTCAACAAAAATAACCACGTTTTAAAACACAATAATGAAGTTTCATAAATTTTTAATAATTTGCGACAACATCTATTTTATTGCACTTCAACGCGTTCGTGTAAAATGCAATACGAACGAAACGTGTTCTATTAAAATTGATCTATTTTGAATCTTCTCGTTACGACACAAACGCAGTAGAAATTATCGTATAAGAATTAAGTCTCTGTAAGTTATAATATTATTCGAATGAAAAGTATTCGCTACTTGGAAATTTTCAGAACTACGACCTTCGTAAATGAACTCATTATACAATTAACTTTCAGCTATTTTATCTCTTTCTCGCCTATTTTTATCGTATCATCGAGATAAAAAATATACAGAGTATTCCACTTAAATCAGACATTCTGTATACAATGCTCTCTACTAAACTTTCAATTTTTTTTTTCTCCTAAACAAAGCGAATCATGGGAGGTAGATGCACTTCTAGATCAACTAAAATTGCAAACTCGTAGCTTAGAGAAAATTCGTCCGTTACAATAAGAGTTCATTGTTAAAAATAATTAATTCTACTATTACATTCACATTGCAACAACGAAACAGCATAATGAGACTTCTAATTAGCCCTTTGCACTCCATTGCCGCCATTATGGCGGCGCCGCGTAATTTTTAGCACAATTTAAGTTCTAAGCATCTGAAAACAAGCATTTTATAATTTACCGATCGAAACCACCCTGAATGTGGAGTAACTCATAAACTCTCCTATTTATAACAAATAGTTTCTCGTTTAAAAAATTTTAAACCAGTGAAATTAAATCTTCAAAGTATAGTTTTTTATTTTAATTTTGCAAAACACAGTGAAAGTTGTAATTAAGGGAAATCTTAATTTGAGGGATAGTTTATATTTTCTTCGATTTAAATTTTATTTATTTCGAAACAGAGGAAATTAATCGAGTCGATAAAAAAAAAAAGATTACAAATATATGTAATTTTTTTTTCTTTTCAAAATAATATCTCAAATCTTCGCAAGACGATATTAAAACGATCGAAGGAATGCAAAGGGTTCGTATCAAAATATTATCTGCAACTTTAATCGTTCGAATGGGAAAACGGGGCTACTATCGACTGAAATATTCGTTCAGGCTCGTTTATTTGTACTTATACGCATCTATTTCCCTCGACTAATCGTATCGTCGTTTAGAAACATATTTTTTCATTCATCACGGAGACCCCGGAAACTCATC
>SMSQ01018889.1:0-14663 GCA_019453375.1 Ctenoplectra terminalis | reverse complement strand
CTGTTATAAAATCAATTTTCCAAACAACAAAAATATTATTCTACCAGGGTAGTCCTTCCCGATCAAAATAAAAAAAACGGGAGCCAGATACAATCCATATTTTTCGAGGTAAAAATTGATAAGTACACCCGCTTTTTTAAAAAATAGGTAAAAATCGCTAAATTCAAAGGTCCGTATCTTTTAAACAAACTCAAATCCAGAAAAATGATGACTTGAACCCATACTAATTTCACGTGTGCTACATTATATTTCATTTATTATAATAGATCAAAATTCTTGATACCGAGATCAAAAAGTGATCGATTTGGCGCGGAATGATCCTTTAGGTGATGTTTGCAGATACCAAATTTACATAGACACCCGCTGTCTTTTACCATTACTTGATAAACCATACGATAAGGATAGAAATTAGGAGAAGTATGAAAGTTTGATAATTGAGAGAACAGTACCGAGTATGCGGTAGAGTGGTTCATAAGTTACGATGGAACACGCGCACCGTAGTTATCGTTATCTTCTATAGGTATATGCACCTTCCACTATCCTCTTCCTTCACCTTCGACCTTCGACCTAACCTTCGTGGCCCTTTGCTCCCTTGGGTAATAAAGTTAATATCTGTCCTATCCTCTCAAGATATCGCATTATCGTTAAGAAGCTTTTCGCTCAGGTCATAAACTTTCCGCAAGTATAAAACTAGATCGGATTAAAACTTAACGCGGATCCTCGCATAATTGCATTCCTAGCGACCTCCTCTCTTGTGACAAGGAAACCAACCAACCTATCTTTTGGTTACACGACGCTGATAGAATGACATATCAGACTTCTCCAAAGCTATGCGATTACGAGCGAAACGAAGATCAGATAGTAATAAAATATGAAACCAACATTTAGAATCAATTTAACGATCATCTTCCAAATTGTACAGATACATATACTTTTTGAATGGCCCGCGAACGGTATGCGGCCCAATTGAAATTTTTCTATGATCCTTCTGAGGTATGTAGCTATCTATATTAATTATTGATTGAATTAAATTAAATTAAATGTGATGATTTATTTTTTACTTATTTAAAAGTTTCTTTTTTCAGTCCAACAAACAATTTCGATTAGACATAGCTGAACCAACAGTTTAAAATATACGTTACAAAATCGTATACAGAGTATTCGCGGTATATTGGATCAGCGTCTTTTTCGGGTTAGGTAAATATTAGATAACAACCAAAAAGGGAAAAATGGTAATGTTTTTTTTATAACGAGCATCATTGCTTATATGAATTTTTTATTTTAGTAACGTTTTTCGAGAAACAAAGGTGACCTTCAGTTTTTTAAACAGAATGCTACGCAGTTTTTCTATATATTACGGAAACAGCTATCGAGTCGTATTCAAACATGCCATGTAATATACCTTTTAAGCATCATTTAATTTAACTGTGGTAGATACCTTTTTAACGTATGAACAGCGACATATATATAATCGAAATTGAAGTCATCTTGCATTCTCGGCCATTGACTGTTAATAAACCGTTAAACCAGCTTATTTTCTTATCGGTGAATCAATTTCCTCTTTACTTGAGCATGATATCACCAATATATCATGTGATAATAGACTATCACTACGACAGTATCTTCAAAAAATAAAACAGCATTTTTGGAATAAATAGTATACAGACTTCGTGGCAAACAGGGCTCCGGTCGTAGCCTTCAGGTGGGAAATCTACTGTTAACAAAGGAAAATAATTTGTTACCAATGCGCTAGGTACTTGGGAGAATGATAAACATTCATTCTGGAGAAGATAGTATAGTCAAAGTTTTAACATTAACACGTTGACCGCCACGCTGAAATCACATGTTTTGTTCAAGACGCCACGGCTTAGGACAGCACAGTGGTAAACAAAATATTTGATAAAAATTAGTCTCTCATTTTTTATTTTCTAATAAAAATTTTTAATTACTGAATAGTGCACATTTTATTTCAAACTATTCTCTGATCAGCAATGATGTTCAAAATTCATTAACTGTCAATGTTCATTCAACTTTTACAATTATAAACATTTAAAGCATTCCAGTCACCGATGCCCACCGTGGCGCTACACGAGAAATAATCTGTGGTCAGATATGACCACCGTCGCGGTCAACGTGTTAAAGACTTCAAGTGGTATACTAGTATACTCTTTTTATACATAAAGTAACTATGTCTCTTAGCTTTAGATTAATATGTAACATTATAAGAAATACAACATGTAATATTGTATACACATAGCGAACTATTATATGTATATTATGTAGAAAATCTTAAGAATCTCCCGAAATACTAAATAAATTGGTGTAGACTAAATTAAACAAAACAAGAGATAGATATAATTGGAAAGAAAGAAATACTAAAAGGCAAAATAATCTTAAGGGCTAATAGGTCGTGCACGTCCGACGGTTTCTAAGCGACTCTGCCTCGTGGCCCGACTTTCCAACGGAAGTCGGGCTTGGCTTGTTTTTAATAGCGCGCGCGGTCCTCCTATAGTGATACACTATAAATACAATACTCTTTATAAACTATTAACAATCGCACATGCTTCGTTTCACTTTCGCTTCTCGAATCTGCTCGTACTCTCCCTCATCGTCCATATCATGTCTCGCATTCCCTCTCTCACTCACACACTCTCTCCCTCTCGTTAGCTCATCCTTATCAATGACACAAACTCTCATTCATCCTGGCGCAAATTTTAATAATAATGTCACAATTATGTAAGAGTCGCCACTACCTGCGACGGGACGGCGCCAGTAGATGGGCCTCTCAAGTGGTGATGTGAATGTATTTATGGTTGCGAGTGAGAATGATCCGGGTATGTTTGGAAAAGTGTGACCGTGGACGAATCTTGGGTGGTCGAAAGAATGTTAGCGAAGAGCGTCTGGGTTATGTCTAGCGTATGTTTGAAACCGAGAAACTGGGCCTTGGGAATGAAGTCTACGTGACTGCGTGATTGGAAGGGATGGATGCGAAGATTTTGAGTGCGAGGGAAAAAGGAATGTATGTGGAAAAAAGATAGAGCGATTGAGGGATGTACATTTAAGCGAGTGAATGTTCGGGACGCGAGGATTTTGTCGTAAGAGTGCAGTAAGGAAAGAGAACAGCGAGGAGAGACATATAGTGATTAAGAGTATTGTTTAGTATTGTTGAACTTCAGTTATTATTATTCGTATTTAATAAACCAAATAATTCCCACGCGCCACAGAGCTCGATTATTCTGACAAAGACTTCAGAAAGTGTTAGTGACTTCCGTATTCTTCCGTGTCTTCCGTATCTTCCGATCTTCCGTATTTTCCGTTTTTCTTCCGCTTTATTTCCATCTCTCTATCTCTTTTTTCCCTCCCTTACAATTACATTTTTTGTTTTTTTTCGTTTGTATTTTGTATCATTAGTGTTGCGACGTGCAACTCGCGGCAAGGGGACATTCGTGGGACCTTCATGCGATCCTCAACGGTTTCGGAATTTCCCAGTACACCATACCGTTTCGTATTAGAAATTCGGAAATCGTTCAAGACAGCAGGCAATTTGCGAAGCCATCAATCACCATAGAGTCAATCGCGAAACAATAGTTTTTTCGTAGCCCATCGCTACATCTGGGTGCCAGGGACGACCCGTTAGATCTTTCGAGCCCGTAACTTCAAAACATGTTTGTTCAAGATTGCAGCGCTTCGCAAGTTTATTACCTGCCGCGTCTAATGTCTGAGACATCCGGATATTCGTGCACATGGCACTCGTAGGTAGCTTCACTATCTGCGAGTGTCCGACAGCCAAGGGGTGGTCACCTCCTTCCACGCATTTTTTCTCCCAATTAACACTGCGACCACCTCCTTCGCTTTTTCGCAAAATGACGTTGGTCAATCCGCGTGTCTCAACCCGCGAAAACGCTCTCTTCCCGAAGCGTCGTGAGAGACGACGTCTGAATCGGGAAGACAGAACACATCCAAGAACACGGAACATCACATCGAACAAGAGATCGCATCAACTATCCAACGAGAGAACATAAACATCATAACACGGAAGAACACGAACCATCATTAACAAAGTCAAATCGCAACAACCACCGAAAACGAAGAACACGAAATCACGACCGACATCAAAGTCTATCAACCAGGAGAGTTCGATACCACGACGAAGTTCTCCGAATATTTATCTCAACGAGGCCCAAGACCGTTAATTCAGTTTTGAGTCAGAGCGTCGATGGCACGCTAAAAAATTAGAATATATAGTCATAAGATTAGTTATCTACAATAAATTAGGCTAATCATTGTATATTTGTAAATATTATCACTATTCATAGTTATAAGATAGTTATAAATAAGCTTATTGTTGTTACCTTATCAACGCATATGTTTTTTGAACAGATCCATAGAATCAAGTAAGGTGATGTTAGAAAATCGCGGTAAGTAAACGGCTGAAGCAGGTCACGTACATTTCATCCTCTTAAGAGAAACTCCTTGCGATTTAGAGCAATAAAACTAAGACAGGTGATACTGACGGGGACGTCCTCACGGTTTACGAAGAGTCCGGAAAGACATGATTGTAATGGCTTTCGCCGTGAACACACGCATTATAAAGTCGAGTATTTTAAAAGGTTCACAGAGTTATCTTTAACCCACCGCTTAATTCCTGATTCACCTGACAGCGAAGTTTGTGTGAGTGGAGTCTATAACTTACAATTTATTTTAATCTTTACGCTAGGGACGCATTGTACGGCGCGCTACTCCCGCCGAATGAGCCGTCGCGTCAAAAGTGTGCACTTGAGGAACAACTGTAATCGGCCGTCGTACGCAGAGCGAGTGTAGTCGTCCGTAGAAAGGAAAGGATTAAAAAGTTATCGCATAATGCGATTAGAAAATATCAATCATCATCGATCAATCAATATATATATAAAAAGTTAAGGAAGTATTTTTTACCCCTCGAAAAATAGATAAAAAAGTGAAAAATAGGGAAGTGAAGAAATAGATATTAAAAGTGGAAATGTATGTCTTAATGATGTTTAATGGAAGGTTTTGAGTATCTTTCAGTAGTCTACTTAACCCTTTGAGTACGAAAGGCGTATATATACGCCCTCACAAGTCTATCTACATTTTTCTTACTACTATCTTGTTATTATCTTTATTCGTTTATACTATTTTTATTATCATTATGTTAAAATTGAAAAAATAAATTTGTTCCTCGTTATTAATTTTGAATTTTTTTCTTTATATTTAATAACCAATTACTATTGAAGAAATATACAAGTTAAGTAAATTAAAAGTAGCTTAGAAATTACTTAAAAAAGATTAAAAACTGGATATTTTTAACTAATTTGCAATTATTTATTTTTTAACTCTTAGCGCTCTTTTGGCTCCGCTACGGAGACATTCTGTTTTCAACACGATTACGCTCAATTACCAATGATATCGCACCATGATAATTTACAAAATTAAAAATTTATGTTTCGTTTACGAGAGGAAAATGAATAAAAACAAATACTTTCACAGGCAATAGTAATTTTTTCCGTTCAAAATAAAACTTCTTTTCTTCGGTGATAAAGAATCGTACGGAGTGCGAAGGG
The DNA here is from genome assembly GCA_019453375.1 of Ctenoplectra terminalis. NCBI lineage: Eukaryota > Metazoa > Arthropoda > Insecta > Hymenoptera > Apidae > Ctenoplectra > Ctenoplectra terminalis. Next base: position 9,087 of record SMSQ01018889.1, on the reverse strand, counting down.
TTAAACCCCTAAAAATGGTATCAAGTCGCCGGGTACCGTATTGGTTAGTAGTCAGTGGACAACCAGTCGCAGCAACTGACATACGAATATCGCGCCGTCTGTATTGATGGATTCCTCCGGAAGCGCGCCGCAGTCAAAAGGTTAAGTCACCGTTCGTATGTAGTGAGCGTCAAGCGTTGGGTAACTATAGTCACCGTTCATACATGGCGAGCGTCAGGCGTTGGATGACTATAGTCACCGCTCGTAGCAAAAGGGTTAACCGTAACAACCTTTTAACTATTTGTTGAACTCTTACTTTTAACGTAGCCGTTCATGCCAGCGGAATGTTTTGTCTCAAAACAAACAATCATCTCCAGGGAAAGTTCGCCAATCAGGACACCTGGTCAGTGTCAGGCTAAAAGCTTTCGCTATGTACCGTTTAGGCCCTTGATTTTATGGCTGAACGACTACCAACACAGATCCAAATTGGGAATTATCTGTATGCTGCCTTGAACTCAGAGATGTGTCATTTTAAGCACCTCTCAAGGGAGATAGCACGAGTGACCAATAACCTTTTCGTTTAACAAGGTAGTCTAGCTCCATTCACACAGACTACAAAAGGACGGCGCGAGGACTATAAGCCGGTCTTTTCACGAAAATCTCGCCTCGTAGCGAACAAGCTAAAAAACCTTGTATAAAAGTGATCATTAAAGCTAATCGTTAAAAAGTTGAAAATATCGCAAATACCTTCGCGTCGAATACCCTCCAATTTAATTAAATTAACGTTGAAGGTGCAGCTCGTTACTAATGTATATTAATTAATGACAAATTAATAGCTGAAAGTAAAATTTATTACCTTCTTAAAGAATCGATAGATTTCTAAATTGTAATTATTAAACAAAAATTTGCCGATAGTGTATTAAAAAATAAATACTCGATTCGTAGAAGTACACTGCTTAAATTACAGTTAAGTTTTTCTCTCAGCATAGAAGAACGCTTTTAATCTGATTCACATCTTAGCAATTAATTAACCTAAAGATAAAGAACCTTTGAAATAATAAAACAGCTCTATCAGACTTGACACACACAGATTTCAATATAATCCTTATTGCACATCACCTCAACAATTTATGCACAAGACTCAATTTTATCGTATAATATTCTACCATACATAGTGTTATGTTTTTTGCAATGGGCAACTGTATTTTCGCGGGTAAACACCGGTGAGTAGGTACGCTGTTGCCGAGTTTTTTTTTGTTTTCCGCTCACGCGTGCGATCAATTAGGCTTTTCGCAACGCATCGACGTTGTAAAGATCTGTTAAATAAACTTGGCATCTGTGACCGAGAATTGTATTGATTATGTATAGATCACATATAGCTACAATAGTCACGATTAAATGACAAAATTATAAATTACATTTCGATAAAAAAAAACGCAACTGCCCGGATATTTATAAGCAGTAATGTACATGCAAGACAGTTGATCGGACAGAATATTGGCATTCAAACTTCAATCATTTGTTCCTTTTTTCCATATGCGAATCTGACGCTGTGTAGCTTTCAATATGCTGCATATCCAGTAACGGAAAAGAGGGAACCGATAATAGAGAGATCATGGAAACTGGACAGGTGCGCAATTTCCGAAGTAATCAACTATTGTGGAATCTACTACTCCCTCTGCGCTTCAACCCATCACACATACCACTATGCGAAACACCAAAAATTTCCATATTTCTGAATATTATTTTCATTATACATTTTTCACAAATTGTATAGGGTGTCAGCGGTAACAATGAACAGCCCTTTATTTCCAAACGTACTGCAGACGAAAAAGTTTTTTTACAAAAATTCCATGATACAAGGTATTATTATTTAATAACATATGAATAGCAAGTTCGTTTCTTTAAATGGAACCATATGTTTTACTTCAGATCATTTGATAATGTTTTTCAAAACGAATTCATCAATTCTCCATATATACGACCTATTTTAACCTTTTAGCTACTGTACGCCACTATAGTGGCTTTCGCGGATGCCATCTCTCTGAACTATAGTGGCCATTATAGTGGCTCGCTTATTTCTCAGTCGTTGAGAGTTGTATACACCATTGTTATACTGGAATATGCTTTCATATGATATTATGGGTGTTCAGATTCTTTATATCAAAATTATTGAGGAGGTTACGTGGAGGAGTGTTTAAATAATTATGTTTAAGACACGGTGGAAGAAAAATATATATTTATGTAGGTGGAAAATATATGTATGTGTGTGAGAGAGAGAGAGAGACCTCTCATAAAACCTAGGTCTTAACTTTTCGGCCGCACCAATACGATAGAACCTCGTTTCCTATTGGTTCGGTCTTTAGTCGGAAAATAATATAAAAGAGTCGACGAAACATAGTTTTACAGAGGTATACCAGAGATATAGATAGAGTTTAAGTCACCCACTGTAAAAACGTTTTAAATATATACTACTATTCCTACATTTAAATAGTCTTAGGAGGATGTGTACAAGACGGGCGCAAGTTAGAACTAAAGGAAAAAACAGGTCAGCGCGTACATTCGTACCTGGGGTGTTCGCAGGCATCCCCAAACCCTAATTGATGATCATACCTTAAAGTGAAGGCCACTAAGAAAAAGTCTGTTATTTTAGTTTTTCTTTTAGGAATGTAGAGTTTATACAAACACGTGTAAAACATGGGTGCCTTCCTTTAACAAAAATTTATAAAAAAACTATAATTTATTCATTCATATGTTTTTTATAATATAATTGCGTAGTATAAAGCACCTCTGGATATAGTCTGCGCCAGGCCATGCCGTACAGTGGTATGGCTCCGAAAAAAATCTTGTCGTAGCTAAGAGGTTAATTAGTTTTTAAGATACTGAGCTTACAAGTTTACTGATTTTTCCGGAAAAATACTTGGTTGAAGTGCGAAGCACAGCTGGCGGTCTTGTCCACGCCTAATGATCCACGTGTTAAACATCGCCACTTGAAACAGATACGACAAGTCTATGTCAGAAATGGTAGGCCTAAAGAACGATAGTTTTCCATCGCCGAGTAGAAAAATCAAGAAAATAACTTAATTTGAAGCTTTCGTAACATTTTACTCCAAACCTCCTGCGTCCAGAAATAAAATGGAATAAAATGTTATTAAAGCTTCAGATTGTGTTATTTTTCCGTTTCTGTTCTTAGCGACGGGAAGTTATTGTCCTTTGGACCTGCAGTTCCGGATATAAACCCTCTGTATCTGTTCCAAGTGGCGATGTTTAACACGTGGGTTTTCAAGCGTGTACAAGACCGCCAGCCGTGCTTTCTATTCTAACAAAGTATTTTTCCGGAAAAATCAGTGAATTTCTAAGCTCAGTATCTCAAAAACTAATTAAAATCAGTCATATACATATGTAAATGGTTGATGAATTCGTCTTGAAAAGTATTATCAAATGATATGAAAAAAAATGCACAGTTCCATTAAAAAAAAATGATCTTGACGTTCATATCTTATTAAATAATAAAGTCAAAAAAAAATTTGATTGCACCGAAAGATGTTCCTTGTCCCATACAATTTTCATAAAAGAATTTTTTCTGTCTGCAATATGTTAGGAAATAAAGTGATGTGCAGTATTACCACGAACACCTTGTATTATAGGATAGAATCCCGAATGACTGACGTCATTCCGTAGGAAGCGTAATATTTAATGAAATACAATAAAGATAAAAGGTTGAAATATAAGAATTGCATTCACAAGATACCGCCTTCGCCTTTACTTATTAACTTATCGTCATCCGTCTCGCGTTCACTCTTCGTCTTCGCATTCTCTTGTGATATATTATATTTGATTAATGTAAAATTCAAACACATACACGCACGTACATGTTTCTAGAGCTCTTATTTAGAATACAAAAAATCTTTGAATTTTAGGGAAAAGGAGTGATAGCTCGATATGCAGGGTGTACCAATTAAAGTGTTACTTTTTAGTATTATCATTTTTTTTTTTTTTTTTAATTAAATGGTTAAGGGAGCTAATATTTTAGTGGGTATATATTTTGTTTGGAATAACTTTGGAGTGGAACAGGGAGCCTCTAACATTTTTCTAAATGGGAAGTAGTATTGATTCTTTATTATTGTGATACCGCTCATTAAATTGAATAGCATTTACTTAAGCCATTTTTCTTTTATTGTGTATAGTTACAGAATTATAGCGAAGGTTTAAAATTGATTCTGAGAATATGTTTGCGGGCAAGTCAAGCAAGTTAGCATCTAGGCTACGTTCTTGATAATGCGAAGACCACATTTTTGAACAATGTTACACTTGTTTAGATTTTGTAGGTACATAAACAAACAGTTTCAGTATCTGCTAGTCTTCCTCGCAAATGAAACGTTTAAAATGGCTAACTTTGACATGAGTGTTGATATGTTATTAATCTTAGGCGAATGCCATCGTAATTATCGCAAAGCTGTTCCAACATTCCAAGAATATCATTTTGAATATTTAATAAAATAGTATCTAATGCTATTATGATATTTTTCGGTTTTTTTTTCATTTCTTTAAAGTTTCAATTCATAACAAATTTTTGCTATAACTCTATAACTATACACAATAAAAAAAAATGGTTCAAGTAAATGCTATTCAGTTTAACGAGAGGTATCACAATAACAAAAAATCAGTACTATTTTCCATTTAAAAAAACGCTGAGAGCACTTTCCTTTCCTCCAAAAGTTACCTCTCCCCTAAAAAAATTGAATACATACTAAAATATTAACCCCCTTCAACCATTTAATTAAAAAAAAAAAAAAAAAATGAAATCGATATCTTCATTAGATTCTGAGAAAACAGCTAATAATGTTTTAATTGGTACATCCTATATAATGAAAAAAAAAAAAATTGGGAACCACTGGTTTCAGATATGTAGTAAAAAAGTTAAGAAAATTATTTTGCCTAAGAAAAGAATAAACTTTTATACTAAGCTAATATTATACATGTATGAATACATATTATTAATAGCAACTATAACATAAAACTGAAAAAAAGTACCCATTTATATGTAAAAAGAATCATGAATATTTTTAATAAAATAAGCTTAGAGAAACAATTTTTAAAAATTATTCAAATTATGTATGAAATGTTTTTCATATCATCGTAATTAGAGAAGATAATTGGATAGCCTGTATTACGTGAGGTACAATATCAACGGAGCACCAGTAATACCGATAAAAACAATGGAAGTGTTGTTAAAGAAAACATTTTCCTCTAAAAAGCAAAGAAAAATATTTATTTTAAATATATGTTACACGTATATTATCTGCAGTATATTATTACGCGTAATAAATACGGATAAATTGTAGGAAAAATAAAGATATGATTATTTAGGTATGTGAAAAAGAAATAAATGGAAAGACGAAAACCATTAGGTTGGGCAGACGTTAGTAAATTGTGGTCTTTTTCTCGTTGTAACAAATTGTTAGTTTTTCCTAGTATATCACCTTTTTTTATCGTTACAGTGTTTTCAAGACATTAATCATACCGAACACATAGGATACAATGTAGGTGATACATAGGTACTTGCAGAAATACATTGTGCTTGCGAACAAAATCTAATATACATATCATTTTCTACTTGATTATTTGTAAAAAGTATTGAACGCTGTTGAAACGAAAAACACTACAATTACTAACAAATAAATTGTGAACGGTAAACTTTGTTTACAAGAAAAGATTCTCAACTCGAAAATTCAGAAAATTATGAAACCTCGGAGATATGTAAGTATATCATGTATGAATGTGTATAGCACATTTTTTTTCTGTTTTTTTTTTTTGCTGCTGCCCAAATTTATTCTAACGAATTAAAATTACGAAAATATTCCTCTAGTATTTAGTAGGAAATGATACGCAAAATATTGTAAAATAATTATTTTTTGTAAAATAAAAAATTGGCAAGATTCACTACATTATTAGCTTTTTAAATATTAATACACGTTACAATAGAATACCAGCTATTTTCATAAGAAATTGTCAGTTTATTTTAAACCGTGCTCTCTAATTTATCTTCAATAAAGCTATTGAAGCAGCATGTTTTCCACCTAGATGGAAATCTAGTTTCTTTATACCTATTTCAAAATTCGGTGACACGTCCAATGTAAAAAATTACAGACCGATTGCGATATTAAATACAATGCTAAAAATTTTAGAAAAAATTTGAATTAACAAAATTTCATGCTAAAAATATTATTATCGAAGTTCAATATGGCTTTGTTTCGTGTATCAATATGTCATATGTCCGAAGTTCAATATGTGTATGTTAATTAATAGATCAATAGTAGATTCACGGTGAGATATAATAGGATACGAAATGTAACTATGCTTCCATTCTAATAGAAGACTTGCCGCAGGTCATGCGTAAGTAAAACCATGAACGGTAGACGATGTTCGTATCATCCCCGTGTTGCGTCCTGCCACATACATGCCACTGCACTAACGTTCAAGTGCATTTGCTGTGTACACGATTCTACCAGAGCGATCAAAGCCGGTTTCAGGGCCTTCAGCTTTGTACTACGCGCACGTGTCTGCGAAACAAACCTTCGACCACATAAGCTGCACAAGAAGCTCAACGTACTAACGGGTATACAGATACACTTATAGAAATACGTATCTATATACATACCTGCATTCAGGTACGTATGTATACGTGGTCGGGCGATTCTTGTATTGCTGTCAGTAACATGTGAGCTTCAAGTAAAAGCATTTCTGTGCAAGCCGCTTCTGTACAGTCATAGCTTGTCTCAGTCTTACGCTCTAACGGACTTCCGTAATCGAGAGAAATAAGCTTATCATTGAACGTTACCACACACACTGTCTTCATATTTGTAATTATATTTAGAAAATACCGTTAAGTTTCTAACGAAATCACGTTGCTTTTTAAAACTAAATAATTAGAAAGGCGTGTCCTTTTTAAGGACAGGTAAGTTTTAGGAATTTTTCGTAATGTTGTGTCCACGTTTGAATTCGTTAGTACAAACATAAATGCTACGAAATTTAATCTTCATTAGTACATAATAACGACAGAAAAAGTTATCAATCTAATAATTTTGTAATCAATTTTTCAAATACTTTGTGTATTTCTGAGAAAAAATTATACAAGATGTTTTTTTCTCGAACCTACTGTAGATATCGATATGCTCTTTATTTTAATTAAACATCTTACGGGGGCCTTTAATTTAGAGTGTAAATCATTTTTGGAGACGTGCTGTTTATGGCCTAAAATATCCATTGCTCATTTTTTTTTAAATGGAATAGCATATTAATTCTGAAGGCAATCGCGAATATTCATGGGAATAAATGAATTTTGTTTCTGTAATAGGTTTGAATGAAGAGTGTAATGATTGTAAATCATAAGATATCATTAACCCCTTGCACTACGCCGAAACTCTGAAAAAGTCGTGCCAAACTTGGCCGCCGGAATGGTCGCGGAAGGCTCGTATTTAATTCACGCGATGGATCTCTTTGGAAATTCAAGTGAATTTGGATCAAAAACTTTTAAAAAATACTTTAGAGTCTGACTCGTGATATTCAAGTTTGGCATGGAAGTGTAACAACGAATTTGACTCGTGATATTCAAGTTTGACATGAAAGTGTAACGAGTCTGACTCGTGATATTCAAGTTTGGCACGAAATTTTCATCACGAGTCAGACTCGTGAAAGTAGTGCAAGGGGTTAAAAATAATATATAAATAATATACAAATACATATAAATATAAATATAAATATAAATATAAATGTATAAATAAACAGGTTACAAAAAAATAATTGTTCTTCAGATGTAATAGTATAACATCTCACAATCAGTTATTTTAAATTATTTACAGTTCATTGGAAATTACATCTAGACTATAGAATTAGCATATGTATATCCATATTAGTAGCTAAGGGGTGTATATGTACTAGGCTGTTCATTGTTATGAACTTAAAAATTTGTTATTCACAATATAAAAGGTCTGAATAAAACTAGGGTATTTAGAATATGCACTTTTTCAACCTTATACGTAATTGCAACCAAAAATAAAATCAAGATATTTGTGTATAACTATAGGAATAAAAGAGCCTTCGAGGAAAATGTAAGTGTAATGTTACACAATGGAAAATTTTAGGAATACGTACATGTACCTGAAGTCGAGAGGTCAAGCGACCTCTCTGAGGATATACATATAGATGTGTTTCAAAACAACCGTGATAATACTTAAGGATAAATGCTACAAAATAAATGCTGCACAGTTTCACTACAACTTTAATGTAATAGTATAAGTAGAAGACTCTTAACATACTGTTACTTTATTAACTTAACATCTATGCATTACTGTATATTTATGCATACATGGTTCCTAACTCGAGTAACAGAATTAAATTCAAAAAGTGACTTTAAACACAAAATTAATAACTAAAAATATAGCATTAAACTATTCAACGATATGAATTCTTACTATTTACATACTTTCACATTAGAAATTAATGGTACTGTAGAAATGTTGAGTTATTGACAGGTAGATAAATCAAATTGATCTCACTATGTAAAATTAAAACTTATTTAATGTGACATCAAATGACACGTTAGCTATACTCTATATTCTAAAATTCTTAATTGTCTCTATCCACTCTCACTCTTTCGACTCTCAATCTTTCGACGCTCAATTCTAATTCGCACGCGTATTTTCTCCAACCACATATTCAGACGTTCTCTCTCTCTTTCCATTTCTGAATCTCTTTCATTCTATCCAGACAATCTCAAAAAATATTCAGTCACACGATAACCTCGATTACTCGGTCCAAACACTCTTCTCTCGCACCTCTATCACACTGTCCCCAAACTGTCACCAAGTAAATGCATATCTCATAATTTCTAATGTTGTTAAAGAGAAACAAATTCATTCACCGCATTGCATGTTTGCCTATAAAATTAAAGTGATTCAAATCTAACGTATGATTAAACATAAACGGAATAGTATCGTGCATGGACTTATTATCGTTGGGAGAATCTCAACAATTTATCAATAACAATTTTATAAAAATCTACTGAAAAATATGAAAATTGCAATTTTACAAAATTTTCAAAATTAT
>SMSQ01018888.1:1676-21634 GCA_019453375.1 Ctenoplectra terminalis | reverse complement strand
AAATAAAATCGTGCGAATCATTGCAGTGAAACAGCCAGCATACGCGCCGGCCTGTCTCTGCTAGTGTGCGTTTGACATAATAACTTCGCGGATGTGTGACGTGTCCGTCAAAGCACGTGCTCGTGGTGTGTGCAGACCGCGATCTAGGGAGCCGATACACCAGCGTGTGGCTTTCGAAAGTTGCGTCACAGACGTCCGTGTGCATTGCTGCGGCTGTCTTCCGCGTTTCTCGATGTTTCATCCACTGATTTCGTCACTTTTGTGTTTATTATACCGCATATCTCCTTAACTTTTTTTCATCACCAAGAGTCGTAACTAAAAGCTCTATAAAAATGGTCACTTATTTTCGAAAGGTGTGCTTTAGCGTGTTAACACTGGAACTATCTACAATTGAAGGATATTTATTTACACCGGCAGAAATAAAAATAAAAGGTATATAAAAAAATACACGATGCAAGGGAAACGAACCTTTATCTATGTTTTTAACAGAAACTTACGAAAAATTCCTAAAAAACACCGTAACAAATTTATCATAAAATTCTCATAGAAAAAACCCTAAAAAGTACTGTAGTAAAATTCATAAAAATTCTCATAGAAAAATCCCTAAAAAGTACTGTGGTAAATTTATAAAAATTCTCATAGAAAAATCCCTAAAAAGTACTGTAACAAATTCATAAAAATTCTCATAGAAAAATCCCTAAAAAGTACTGTAGTAAATTCATAAAAATTCTCATAGAAAAATCCCTAAAAAGTACTGTAGTAAATTCACAAAAATTCTCATAGAAAAATCCCTAAAAAGTACTGTCACAAATTCATAAAAATTCTCATAGAAAAATCCCTAAAAAGTACTGTAACAAATTCATAAAAATTCTCATAGAAAAATCCCTAAAAAGTACTGTAGTAAGTTTATAAAAATTCTCATAGAAAAATTCCTAAAAAGAACCATGGTAAATTCATAAAAATTTCTAAGAGAATTTTTATAAATTTCTTACGGTACTTTTTAGGGATTTTTCGTAAGTTTTTTTTAAAACATAGATAAAAGTTCGTTTCCCTTGCATCGTGTATTTTTTTGCGGTTGTCAATTTGACCACTTTGGTAGCTCTAGTGTTAACCAGAATTGTTGATGCGATTTAAATTCAACATTAATTTCTAAATTGTCTATCACCTGTCAGCGTTGCAAATCTCATCCCATATCGGTTATTTCCAAAGCAATCGTCTGCATCACAAACGCAGATTATGGTCCAAATACGATAAAAACGCACTATATTTGTAATAAACTTTTATCTTATCTTTCAACTGTAATTTATAAGATCGGGAAGTAGTAAATATGAATTGTTCTTGATATTTCAATGTTTTGTATTTGACACATGACACAGTGTTAGAGCAGTGAATAACAATTGGTAATATGTAGCTACTGAAAAAATAGTGAGGCAAAGGGTTAATACGATCGCGAACTCGGAAGAATAAATGTCTGGACGTGGAATAATATAGCGTATCGACGTCGCGTCGACGTTTACTCGTCGCCATCCGGTTTCTTCGGGGACTTCGAATGCGGCATAAGCATTAAGGTTAAGTAAATGTTTGATTTTCACGGAACCGAGCTCGTTTGAACATCACGCCCTCTATAATACGAGGATCGAAGCCAAAATTAATATGCGACACTGTGGTTTCAATCCGAACTTCGGATGCAGAATGAAGGACGAAATTGAATTTTCCCTCGGGGAATAATTACTGGGCCAATATTGACCGGCGTGTTTTACGGATAAAAGTTTGTTGTTCGTTCCGTAACTTGTATGGGAACGATACTTTAATCGCGGATGATATTTCTGAAATATGCCTTTCATCGGTTTGGTTTATGAATGAAATGTGATTGCGATGAGACCGCGGATTTTTATGCATTTACAGGAAATTTAAAAGTGAAAAATTATGCAGAAGTAATATGAAAAAATATACAAAACATCTAAATTAAATTGTTTTTTTTTATAATATCTAATAGGTGAAACAGTTTTCTATCGAAATTCTACTCTTCTTTTTACCGTATTCTCAAAAATATTAATTTGTACCAAACTCTGTAGTCTAATTACGATTAATGTGTGCTGTTTTATAGAATTAATCGGTTTTCCATCGATTTTCCATCGATTTTTGGAATTGTATATTTTGTGAAGCAATGCGATACATATCTTTGCTCAAAAGTCGTAAGACACTCATTGTTTCCAGTGAAACTTATTTTTAGCGTAGTCTGTGAAATTTAAAACTAAACTTGATTTACCTTTTAGAATAAAAGAAAAGGAACAAAAAAATTTATTCCAAGATTCGTACACTAATTTCTGCTCAATTCTTTGATAACAGAAACCACAAACGGAAACTTCGCTATACTACACTAGATAAGAAATCGTAGAAACTTCAATATTAAATATTTCAAGCATTACGGTTTCACAGAAGCTCGTTAGAAATTATAATTTCGAGTTCTACAAAGTCCGCTTTAGTACAAAAACTTCAGGAAACGTATTCTACAACGAGATTAACCAGAATTAAGACACTGTCCTCGGTGTCCAAGACCTGTTCTTCAAATAATATTATTACGAGCCACTTACTTCGACGCACCAGCTACCAATCATCTTTCGTACGCGCTCCATCCACCGGCCTTAAAAATTTTACTATATCAACAGTTATATTTCCTCTCCAACTCCGAATCTTGTCAACAACCCCTACCTATAGATATTTTAATTGATCACACGTCGTCACGTGACACGGTCAATTGTACCCACTAAACAGGTCACGATATCTCAACAAGAGGCTCGACACCGAGGAATCACGGTTTCCATGCGGTGACCTTGATCGCCCTTAACAGACACACGCACACATATATGCATACACAGAGGTCACATTCGCCGCTGTTTGCGTGGCCCAGTTTCGTTTGCGGGTCTTCCGCGTGCTTTCAGCGGCCCCGATCGCTTTCACGGTCTATCCTCCGATTATAACCTCCGCGATATAGGGAGATCGTAATATCGGTCAGGCGTCAGAGTTTACGGCTGCCTTCGGTGCGACGCGGACGCGCCATTTTATGTTAAAACGCATAAAACTGCGCTCATATTCGCTGATTTTATTTTACTCTTTTATTTTTATTTTTTTTTTCAGACTCGCAGCATATATTCTATCTATTCTATCTGATCTTAATGAAACTGTAAATTTTTAATTTTCTATCTCGGGTGGTTTCCGAGGTATCAAATATTAATCCTTTGCAGTCCTGAACTTTCTTAAGTTTCACAGGACTATTGTGAAAATTTCTACCCGTCTATTCTGGACGGGTTAAAATTAAAAAAATAACAATGGATTTGAGCTTTGTTTGAGATAACGCAAAGATAAAGTTTTGCTCCTGCGCTCATTTTGAAGCTTGCGAAATACCTATTTTTTAATTATATCGAAACGTCTTTTTTGGCTACAGCAACCTTTTTTAATTTATCTTTTTTTGTTTTTCTTTTATACGAAGGGAATTTTCAAAGGACATCTCGGTTTCTTAAGGAAGAAACCGAGGTTGTGCTGGATTTTTACCGGTTAGAACCTCCACGGTGACCTTCTGTGCTAAAGGAAGCACCGGGAATTCTATAGAAACATTCGAATTTATCTTTGAAACATATTTCTTCTTATTCGCTTCGATTCGATACCATTCGCTTCAAAATTACCAAAAATATTCACTGCGTAAACAAATTGCTACAACACGGTTAAATTATGACAGTATAAGCATACTTGTACATTGTGGCAAAGTTAATATTTAGTAAAATGAAAATTACCGTCTTTTTACTATTCTTCCTCTCGTCCTCGCCGAAAAAGTCGAATGAAACCGAAGACCTTCGCGTACTTCGCTTAATTAACCGCATCGTCCACCTAAGAAATTTCATTTTAGCCAAGAACCATCAACTCCTGTTCCCTTCGCGATTCCTTCAGCCCTAAAAACGTCGGAGTCCTCCTTCAGCACGAAGCCTCGAGCATTTCTCCTTTCGTTGCGTCGCATTCTATTCACACAGACGAAACAACGATCCGGAGAAACATTTTGAAGGATTTTTAACGTCACTTAAAAAGTTTTTTTTCCCTCCGAGACTCTTTTGTTTGCATTCTTGTCTGTTGTCCTTCCTTCGCTTTGTTACTCATAACCGTTTTTGTTTGAAACGTGTTGTGCCGCCATAATTGTGGTACAATGGGTGAAAAAGTATGGGAATTCGGTTGGAATTCTTTGTGATGGCCCTACTTAAATTGTTGCTAAAATTAGAATAGGAAATGTTTTGCTCGTTGAGAGAAATTTTTTTTAATGTTTTCTTTCTTCCTTTTTGATATTCTAGTAATAATTTTTAGCGAACAATCAACTTAAAGCTAGTTAAATTTAGTATCTTAAATTACAGGTAACGATCAGATATTACCCGTCTTGGTATTTTTAATGCAATAACTTATCTTCTATTTACAAAATATTATTCATTACCGATAAAAGCTGTATCTGTTTCCTATTTTAGAATCCGCTAAAAAGTCTAACCCTTTGCACTCCAGAGGTGAATCTCACTCACCACTTGGATTAATACAGCAACTCGAATCGCGTATAATATAATTATTTTATTTCAACTTTTCGTGTATCTTTACATCATACAAGACTTAATATTGAATCTTAAGCTTGATAATTTTGGTTCGTGCAATATTTTAGAAAGCACTCGTCAAAACCCATTCTCTGTTTCTCGGGACAAGTATCGCAAAAATAGGGTTTATTATATTATTTATTATTTAAAAAAAGGATTAATTTGTATATTTATATCTGTAGACAAATATAATCTCTGTTTGGGTCCTACATTTTTCATACTTAACACTTTACCAACCGGGAGCCTATTAATCGGCTTTTTGCAACCAACGCTCATCAACCGGGAGCCTATTAATCGGCTTTTCACAGCCATCGTTTACCGCTTGCTATTTAATACCAACATCATGAAAATTAAAAATTTTACTAAATTTAATTTCCCTACAGTAAGAGAAACGATATACCAAGCACCCTCACGAATTTCGATTTAAAAACAGAGTTGCAAGAATAAGCGCCTATATTTCCGCACGATAGCCAAAACCGAGCCGGTGTTAGCGAATCAACGCGCTCGAATCAACCGGTCGGTAAAACGTTAAAAGTGTATTAACACGTCCCGTGCCACGTGGAGCGCATACGCCCCACACTGAACTTTCCGTTCGAGCCATTGTAAAATGGAATCTTCATTGTAAAACAAAAAACTTTGTAAACCCTGTAAACATTGTAAACATTGTAAACATTGTAAACCCCTTTCTTCATAATTACAGTCTTTATATTTTTGTACAGATTGTAAAGCATACGTTAAACGCAAAATTATTTAATCAGCCTGAATGACAAGTGTCTAAAAATCGGTCTGACACGGAACGTGTTAAGAAAAACTGGGAGTGCCGCAGTTCCCCAGTGCCTATGCACGCGCGGTCGCTGATTCTCCGCTGAAAAATCCTCGAATCGTGTCATACCTATTGAAACAACCCGCTTCATCTTTACCTTCTTGAAACGAAACAGAGCGCGAGTCGCAAAGGAACGATCCTTCCATTCTCTCTCCATTAAGCAGGTACTTTGACGTTTCCATCGAATCGATATGGGATAGTATTGGAGAAATATACGTTCGAATCGCGTCTCTGTTACGTTAGGCAAACCCGCTTTCCTCCGAGAAATTCTTCTTCCTCTTTGTCCACGGATCGGAGACTGTTGTCGGTCGCTTCTGCCTCTTGGTACAAAGAGAGATGGTACCATTCGTAGGGGAAACCTTTTGAGGCGTTCCGAGCGTGTTCTTCAAGACGAAAAATGGCGTAACACGAGCCGATTAATGGACTTCCGCTCTTCCTGAAGAAAGGAAGCCTTCTTTGAACGCAGCCAGGACACGAACGGTGTAATCGGTGTACATGTCACCGGTCCGGATGAACAATGACAAGATTGCAAGAAAAAAACCGTAATTTTTTGCAGGGGATGAAGAAAACTAATTCCATTTAGCCATACTTGTTTTTTTTTCTTTTCTTCGTCGTTTTTTATCGGTTGCCGACGAGAATTACAAAATACACCGTTATAAGAAAACGAATAAACAAAAAATATTGCGAGGGATCTCAGTCTTAATGGCTCGTACGGCTCTCGCAGACTATAATTATTATTTTCAATTTTATTCAATGTTTGACTACATCTAAGCATGACAAATTGGTGATATTTGTACAGTACAGGATTTTCTTTGGCTTAACCCCATCGCTACGCAAGTCTCAGGCGAGAAACGCGACTTACGTCGCATCGTCTTGGTATAACGATTCTTGCTTTTATATATTAAATCGTCCAATTTATCAAATACGCGTACAATAAATATTTTTCCCGGTTATACGCCTGCAATTTACGAATATGAACGCGATCTATCGGATGACTATACTCGCTCGTAACATCCAATCGAGCGACTACAGTCGCCTATAGCACACAGAAGTTGATTCGTGGTCACCGACTATAGTCGCCATAGCAGCGGAAGGGCTAACGACGCTTCTTTCTCCTCGTCTATGTACACGTGTCTCAATCTAGGTTTTAATGTATAATGCCTATGCCTTACTTTACCTTGGATCTATATCGAGGAAGGGGATAGGTTGTCGAGAGGTGGGTGTGGAGGGTGTGCTCTTCTAGCCATACTTGTAATTATTGTGGGATCGGGGCCTCCGTACCCATCAACAAGGAGCAATAACAACAAGGAATTAGGCTGCTGGCGTAGAGTCTCGGCTTCGGCGCCGAAGGAGGTCCCGGCTTCGAATCCCGCTGGTGTTACCTCGATGTTGCCTCATTTTGTCCCTGACTCCTACGTTATTAAAACGTATTATATTTTCGTGGGTAAACGACGAAGCGACGTGCGCTGTCACCGTGAATAGAGACAGAAATTTATTTTTTCCCCGGTTACACGCGCGACGAGCAGAGTTTCCGCAGCAACGAATGTTGAATATAAGAAGGAATAGTTGACCATATGAACGCATAAGAATTGGTAAATCAATCGTATCATCGTTCATTTTGAAGGGGTATTATCAGTCCTCGAAGTAGAGGGTGAAAAACTTATTTGATAGCAGGTGTTGAAACGAATAGCGTAGCTTCTGTTTTTTTTTAATTTAAATAAGCTTGGTAGCTTAAATATTTCCTTGTATTCTATTATGAATGATTGAAATTAAAATTGCTTCGATGGTTTAGGGAAAAAATAGGTCACGCAATATGGAATTTTTCGATTAAGACGAGTCTAAATCGCGAGTCTAATATTTTAATCGACGAAGAGAAATTTAGTCGTTGTTTGAAAATTTCCCTCCTCTTTTGAATAAATTGTTTAATTATTAACTAGTAGAGTATTGTATTTAATTCTGACGTTATTTATGTGGTAAAAGTAACAGCAATACGTGGACTTTTATAATTTATCTAATATTATTCGGTTGAAAGAACGGTCCCAATATTTTTTTTTTTTTTTTTTCTAATTTTGGTTCGTGTGGAGCGTGTTGTGTTAAAACCTTGGTTTCGAATGAGTTCAAATAAACTTGCCGTTTAAACTGGAGCAAAGGATAGTAATGATTGAAGGTAATTTAGCCTGACAGTCGTTTCTGATTCTGATTGATGATAGATTTTGACTGCTCATCGTATTGGCGAGTGCTCGAATGCAGAGACGCGAATTGAATTGACGGTTATTTATTAGAAGTCTGTAGCTGTAGTGATTCCAGTGAATCAAAGTGAATCTCAAAGTCGTTTAGATTAATTCTGTATCACGATAGATTTAAGCTTTTATTCTCAATAAGAAAGTTTTTCAAATTCATATTTCCAGTTAATTTTTCGTTAAACGAATTCTCTGTAGCCGTGTCATTTATTTATATATTTTTACTTATCATTTGCATTCTGTGTATTTCTCTGCCTAAAAATTTTCCATAAATACGT
Organism: Ctenoplectra terminalis; assembly: GCA_019453375.1. Taxonomy (NCBI): domain Eukaryota; kingdom Metazoa; phylum Arthropoda; class Insecta; order Hymenoptera; family Apidae; genus Ctenoplectra; species Ctenoplectra terminalis. The sequence goes on along the minus strand of SMSQ01018888.1, from coordinate 13,671 downwards.
AAAAAGTATGGCCACTTCGTCGTTTTATTTCTTTATATTTTTTCTAAAATTATTTGTTGCCCTATGGAGTATTTCTATAAAAATAGCTATTGAATTTAAAAAATATTGAACTTCTTCTAAACAGCACAGATATTTTAGATAAATCAAGCTAACAATACTCTCAATTTATATGTGTATACTCGAAGAAACAAAAATTAAAAGAAATATATATTTATATATGCACTGAAGAAAGGAGTGGATGAAATAAAATCGCAAAGGACGAAGGTCCATAAGCTCAAGTTTACGAACGCTATCCTAAAATATCTCAAAATCAGTCGAAAGAACTATATACTTTACTATCGTGCTTTTTTCTTCCGCGCTATTATTTATTTTTCCACTTCACCCTCTGTTTCTCATTCGTATGCCAAACATCTCCTTTCTTCGTTCGCACATTCCCTCACCCTCCACTCAACTCGTACGATTTCCTCAAAAACTCGATCGCTCATTCCTTCTATACAACCCCATTGACGCAACCTACTCCGCACAAACTCACCCCTAAAAATTCCACGTATCCAACTTCACCATCCGTGCTGCACATATTGCTTTCCTCCATGTTTACGGAAACGCGTCATCGAACAAACAACTCCCCGTATACGTATAGGCACACGCGTGTACATTCTTGGCTAAAAATGTTGTACTAGTTAAAAAAAAAAAGATTTATTAATTCGTTTTTTTTGGTAAGATTTTCTAGAGACAGAAATTGAGAAATTTTTAGGATCGAAATTGGAGATTTTTGCGATGAAGAGGGTTCCGCTTATATTTAATATTATTATACATTATTGTATTATGTTCATTATTCATTCCGGGAATAATGTTTTAAAATTTAAGGAAGATCGGTTCGGTAGTTGTTCAGTTTTGCGCGAACATAATCAACTCTCTCTCTCTCTGTACATTACTGTATAACAGTACAGACTATAATTTCTTTGTGATTGATACGAAAATAAGAGGGCGAAAACAAATGTAAACGACAAGGTGAAAGTCACATAAATAACCTAAGCTCTTGGGCTAGCTAAGCTTCAAGCTCGGATGATCGTAGTACAACAGACCCTAATGACAAAAGACGGACCCTCGGTCGTTCGGGAAAACTACCCAAGGACATCCACTGTTCAAACCTTGAGTCAAGCAGCCGGTTACCGAACGTTTTTCCCCGCTTTACAATTGCAGGTATACCATAGCGAAATTATTGTCACTTCGCATTTAGCGAATTAAAGATTTATCGCTTACATTCGGTATAAATAAGCGTACTTTAATCGTCCGCAATTTTAATGCTAACCTCCAACATGATATTAAGTTGGTCAGCAAATTCTTGCGAGTTTTAACCATTTTATATAAATAAAAAGCAATTTTTTCTTTTTCTTTTTTTTTTTATTATAAAAGGAAATATTTTTATTCAATAATGCATCGTCCATAAAATAAATTACCTTTTGTTTTCAAGATCTCAACTAAATTTAATTCCATCTCAAAGAGCTGGGTGACAGTTATCGTTAAAAACCGCACGAACTTATTGACCAACCTAATATTATCCTCCATAATAGACTTCGTTCGATAACTATAACGTAAATCGATCGTTATCAGAAATCTGGTAAGCAATCTTCCACCGACTTATGGACAAGAGTGTACGTAGAAAAGGGGAGTTTCTAGTTCGAACCGGAAAATGGCGTGGGGACAGTTAATGGCCGCGTAGAACGCAGACACGAAGGAAGATCGGGTAAACAAACGTAGGAAAAGCTCGCGGCGAGAAACAGCGACCGGACGTCGTGCACGGCCGCCTCTCGGGCGCCGTTTCTTTCCATCGATCGCGTATCCTTGCGCGTAATCCTGCCGAGCGAAGGCGTACGACGGAGGCTGGCGCCAATCTGGAATAGTTCCTCCGCGTCTCCGTGGCGCTCGCGCGCACCAGGAAGCGCCCGATTGTCCGGATAATTACGTAGTTAAAAGCTCCGCTTGTTTTCGCCTTCGACTTCCGTGCACGGTCATCGTACCCGTTTGTTTTCGGGATATTTGTGTAGAAATTCGATTCGGAGAGCGTAAGTTGTTACCTAACGATACGTGATTTTAATTAACGCTGGATTTACCGGCCTCCATTGGATTATTTTGACGGGGATTATTGAAACACGGTTTACTTTAATTAATTGTAGGAATAGCAGTTTATTTAAAATCTCTCTTACAGGTCTTATAGTTCTTACAGTTCTTACAGTTCTTACAGTTCTTACAGTTCTTACAATGGTTGACTAAAAACTAACTCAGAACTTTTTTTTTTTTTTTCATAAATTTCTCCTGCGTGGGTTTGCGCGGTTTCAGGTGCAATTTGTGTTGTCCATTATCGGCTTTCTTCTTGTAAATAAATGAGTTAATGTCCTGATGGAGTACGTGCTGTTTATTGTTACGAGTCACGGAGGAAAAAGTTTGAAAAACCTGTTAGCCTGGATTTTTATTGAGAAGCGAGGATGGTTAATGGGAGTCGTGGAGTGTTGGCTTTATTATTCAGTGGGATACCGTTAATGTTATAGTTACCTATGCGTCTGATTAGCGGGTTAGCGTGCGTGTGGTCAAACGTGTTAATTGCGAGTGATTCCATGTGTATGAGATCAGGGAGATCGTGAGATTGGTTTCATGGTGGAGTTTGGTTGTAGGACGATCTCTGGGTGCGTTAAGAATGATTTTTAGGAATCTGTTTTGTGCTCTTCGCGATATGAGTAGGCGTCTCTTTGCTGCGGGGCTCAATTATTATACCTTATTGTTAGACAATTATAAAAATAATATTTTCGAGATGAATTAAATTATTAAGTTATTATTAAATTATCATACGCTAGATTTTGCTATTTAATTAGTGAATAAGCTCTTTTTTTTTATTCACAAATTTTATTTCTGTTCGTTTCAAGATATTTCATTTTATGCATTTTTCTAAATGATTGGCAAACAATACGCTTCGTCTTCCGAAGAATCTGGGATGAAATTCATTAAGGAAGGAGCGTTAATTTGTTCTGTAAATTTCACGTTCGACTATGCTTACTTTCTGTGCGTGTCTGTTTAGCTTTCACTATAACCATCTGTAAACCCAACAAGATTCAAATTTGCATACGCAAGCCAATTTGAATATGCATTAAAACTGAGAGAAACAACATTGACCGACGATTAATTTGAGTTTTTTTTTACCGCGTTGTATCGTCGGTCTAATTCAAACCTAAACCATGCTTAGATTTATTAAAAGTTGAATGAAACACAGCTTCTTCCGTGACCCGTTTCAACTCCTGAAATTTCAGACATTTTCAACGCTTGCTTTTTAATTATTTGCACCGTAATTAATTAAACAGTAAAAGATTTAAGACTAGCTTTCCCTTGATAATTTCAACCTCACTGTTGATTCGAATTAAACAGTCCCCAAGCGACTTTCCGACGAAACGTTCCACTTTGCTGCAACTTTCCTTCGAAGAAGTTGGGCCACTTAAATCGAGCTAAATATTGGCTTCCTTCGCCGATTAAAAATGCAGTATTCAACGATAGAAAACGAGAAGTTGAAAAACAGGCAATTCTGATGCCTTTTTTTTTTTCACTCGTAATTTAAAGTTAGAGTAAATACACGATTTTTAAATTTAAGCGGTGGATCGAACAGGTTTCCAGAAATTTTATTATCGGTTTAGCACGACGACATCGTTATCCGAGCGTCTTCTTCGATGCTTAAACTCAGGGACCAAGTAATTACGTGTAAACGAACCAACTAATCGGAGTAATTGAAGTGGTTCGCGTAAGTTTTGAAAATTGGAAAACGATGCTGCGCCATATGGTGTCCCCTGTTTCGTCGAGCGCGTTTATTTAACGATAAACTACAGATAGCCGTATTGATCAATCTGCAAAGTGTTCACCGATAAGAGAACCGCTATACACCGTGTTGCGACGGATAAGCGTAATGAGATGTCGCATGGAAATGCGGTGTTAGGTTAAATCCGCGGTTTCCTTTTTCATTTTTCTTACAGATGATATAGTGCCGCAATTTTATGATACGGTATCGTAATACTCATGATTCAGAAAGTTTTTTCGCGCGCGTAAGTGCTTCCAAATAATGAAAAGATTTGTTGAGCGTGTTGGAAAATTTGGAAAAATTGCGCAATTAAAAAAAATCCTGCGAAGATAATCTTTTATAAAAATCAATTAAGGAACTATCGATTATAAATTATCTTTATAAATTCAAGATCGCGGATGATTTGACGTCGGGGGCCGCACTTTGGGAACCTCTGTTCTACGCGAGTAATAATTAATTAGTTTGTTCGATATAACTGTTAGAATAAAGAGGGTTAACTTGAGGAGCGTGATTAGTAAGTAAGTAAGTAAGAGTGTTAACGTATGATTGAGACTTAGAAAATGAATAACGACTCGCATAGCACATGGGATCGTACAGAGAACAGAGAGAGAACTGAACTAGAGAACTGTACAGAGAGAACTGGACGAGAGAACAATCACACGGCGAAACATATAGAATAATATTATTGAGTGCGATAGCGCCATAGTATATTATTTCTAAAGCCATATCTGATGACGAGGAACATATGAATTCTCAACAATAACTTTTGTCCAACACTCGCCAACGGTTGCTTCGATGCATTCTGAGTTGTTCGTTAAGACACAAGCACGGTTCGTAGACAACGCTCTCGCTGGTGGCCGGTCGCCTGTCTCGCTCTGTGATTGGTCGATGTTTTTCGTTAATAACTGGTTAACAGAGCCGGATTTGATATTTTCGGGAAGGAAAAAGTTGCTTGAAATCATCTCAGGAATCGCCCCTTTAAGGGTCCTTCGTTTTGTCTAGAACACCCTGTATATAGATCAACCATTGTTCTCGCTGAATACTCCAGAATTTTTTTTGTTCTTCCTAATACTTTTGTTTTTTTTTTTTTTTTTGTTTTTTGTTTTTCGAGAATAGAAACTTAGGGGTTGCATGAGTTCTTCATGGCTATGTTACAACCTCCTCTCGGATTAATTTGCACGAGCTTCCCCAAAACGCGACACATCGTTACCTCACTCGACTCTAAATGCACCGCTTTCATCTGCATAATGCGCAAACGTACAGTTGCATTGTACGAAACCGAGGTCTGTTTATGCAAAACCAGCTGTGCAAGAAGCGAGAACGCGTGTGTGTATGTGCGAACCCGGTAAATGTAAATGTTTGGTCAAATTTATGGCATTTCGCTATCTCCAAGATTTTTCTTTCGCGTAAAATGTTAAAGTGTTCGGAGCAGTTGTGCGCGTTTGTTATGGTGGAAAGAAAATACAGGAAGATAATAAAGAGATAAAAGAATACCAAGTTAGAATTAGTTCTGATTATGAGAATGTTCAATTTAACTTTGCCAATATTGCTTTTTTCTCCCCATTTCGTTCTTTAATTCTCCGATGAATACGTTGCTTATAAAAAGAAGGGTAGTGATTAAAATGTACAAGTCAATACATCCTTTTTTTTTTATTATTATTAAAAAAACAACGTTTGTGCTTGAGCTGTTGCAAAAGTTAATGGAAAATGTAGAATACAAGTTGTAATCGAGTAAATAATTACAAAAGTTGGAAAAGATTTACTTTGTACTTTTTACATATATTTTTTTTTATAGAATTATTTTTCGATTCGTATCGTTGTATCGGCTAATCTCGTTAATTATTAGGTTTAGGGCAAATAAAGCTCGATGCTTATCAAGAATCCATTGCTGTTTCAAATTTATACAAAACACTTTTAAAATTCAAGATCATCTTGATATCTCGTAAAGAAATAGATCGTTCTTTCGATACCGTGCAATTTCTGTAGAAAACATCTTTTTTAAAACACTTTTCCGGCCACCTTCTGTTGCAATATTTCTTTTTCAAAATATAATATTTTCCCTATATATAATATATCCTGAGAACGATTTACGTCGCACGTTCTAGAAGGCACCGCGAACATTCCAGAAAAATCTACGATTCTCTTTTCTTTCGAATGGTTTCTCGCCTGGTCGTTTACCGCGACGTATTTCCCTCGTAGACGTGCTCGAGTAACACGTTGATATCGCTATGCCTTATGTCGATAATTTAACCCCTTGCACTCGATTGGCGTCGCTATGGCGACGTGTGTAACTTTCTTAAGTTAAATTTTAACTTAAATTTCGTATTTTCGTCAATTCGCATACTTTCCTTTTTTGTTTTAACCGAAGCAAACGAGCGAAATAAATAAAAATTGTAAACATTTATAATATTCTATTTTTTCCAAAAACAATACTTCAAGTTTTCACAACAGTCCTCCGAAACTTAAAAAAGTTTAGGAGTGCAAAGAGTACTCCAAAAATTCAATCCTTTTCGTAACTAACTATATTCATTCCACTCCACGTATTCTGTTTTATTTAAATAAAATTATCGTAAAATGGACTCTGAAATTTTTATCAAAAGCAAACTTCGATTCAGGTTTTTATTTGAAAACGTAGTTGTACACAAAATTCGTCTAGCATCTAAAATGGTCGGATACTTTTGTGACCAACTGTAGGTTATTAGATATAGACGAGCCACGTGACCCACCATGTATAAATAAATTCGCCGCGTACGAAAAGACTCGTTTCTGACAATCGCAATTGCCGGTGCACCCGTGTCTTCCATCTTGACGATGAATAAAAGACCGGTTATTCACGCGTGGAGATCCCGTTCGCTCGTTTCCGATCACTCGAAACGATCGAAGGTTCTCGTATTTGTCCGCGTCACTCGATCGCTAACGAGTCGAATATTCGGGACAGAGACGGCACTCGAAAGCCTTTTCGCGGCTTCGTTCGCGCCGAGTTTTCTCCGCTTTCTACAAAATGCATCATTACCGCGTCTTGGAGCTAAACCCGCGTAGCCCGGAGTGGCTTCGCCGGAAGGACGGCGGCGAGTCAAGGTCACGGTCTACTTTCCGCCCTTGCTTGCATTTTAGAAGGGCAAGGGTCGGGCAAAAACGAGGTTTCGCGTCTGCCAAGCTTATCCGCGATCAAAGCGAAGGGGAAATGTTATTAGAACGAGCTAGCTTTTCTCGTGTGTCGGTTCGTATAGCTATGTCGATAAGTTTGAGTCTGGAGATTAGAGTGTAGGTTTAAAATTGAGAAGTTGAGATGGTGAACGATGCAAGTGGAAATGAAAAGTTGTTTTTTTAGTGGAAAGAATTATATCATTTTTAAATCAACGCCGTGTTTAACGATAGAACTCCGTTGGTAACTTATTTACTAAACTAGGGAATTTTTGATATATTTTTCTTACCAATTGGTGGACCAATTGTAATTATTTATCAACGCTCGAACTACCGACGATTAAAATACATTTGTTGTTGCTATAGAGGTTAAAAGTAATAGGTATTTAACACGTTGACTGCCGTGGGGGTTACCGAGAGTAAATATCGATACTGATAAATTTTCAAACAATACCACTGTTACTATAACGGTTTGAAGAAATTAATCCCATAAAGGACATGCAAAAATAATTTTATTCGTACAAGGAAAATATACATATTCGTTTTCATCGTAATACACATCGCGTGATAAGAAATTCGTGTTGGCGCCATCGGCAAACCAAGTAAAATGCGCGCGGCAGTCAACGTGTTAAAAAAATAAATAAAACCTTCGTCCCTTTTTTTTTTTTACACAAAATTACAAAAAAAATAAAAATTCCTAAGAAATGCATCGCTGTAAATTGATGAAAATTCCGTGCAAAAATTTATTAGTTATTAGTTGGTCATTTGATCCACTTCGGTAGCTCCCAGTGTTATTCTTCGATTTCCACAACCACAAGTCCCGTACACCAACACCGAAGAACCTACTCCACATCCTCCCCACCACCGCACCATACACCACCCATTCCACCACCATACTCTCCCATCAAACTACTACTATTTCCTATAACGCATCATCGCTCGCATCACTACCCGAAACAGCCTATCCAATCTTCGTAGAGAGATCACTTTAAGACAATATCAACATCCATCGACCACTAAAATACTCGGAGCGCCCACACACGTCCCTCGCAACAGGAATTCCATGGCACGTTTCCCCTCGAAAGGTTAAAGAATTCTCGCGCGTGTAACTTCTTAGCCCCCGGATGGGCGGTGATAAGTCGGTTGACGAGAGGATTCACAGGGGGAGGAGGGTGTGTATCTCGAGAAAGGAGGAACACGTTGGCATGGCCCGAACCGCGGGGGCAGAGCGGAATATCGATTGTCGCAGCGGAGGGGCCGCGACCAGTCAGCTGACTCGAGTTGCCAGCTCACAGCTGATCCAACACACGGCGACGCGGCGCAACTACCGTCGCATTGCTGCCCTCCCCACCCCTCGTCGTGCTCCCACCCCTTCTCAGCCCTCTCTCGTGCGCATCTGTGTTCCGCACTCGGTATAGTCGGTGGAACAAATATAGCCTGGTCGTAAAATCGGTCAGGAGTTTAACAAAACACGTTCAGAGTGTTACGACAAGGAAATTGACAGAGATAAGGAGCCGAATCCTCGGGTAGGAACTTGTTAATGTGCACTTTATGTGTTCATCACTGCGCGTGCCGATTCTGTTCATCGTACAGACTCTAATGTCGTTTCCAATGTTTCGAATTACTGTACAGAATCGTCGAACAGATTCTTGTGCGATCGAACCTTGTGCTGGATTACGTTTGCGGTAATACCTTTTAATTTATCGTTCAAAGTTAGATTGTTAACTCTTAATTGGTGAGGTGGAGCGTGGTATCCTCTGTTTTCTACTTAAACGTTAAATTTTTTAGATTTTATCGGAGAAAAAGGATTTCAATCTTTTTGATAGATACATTGATACAAGCGGTATGGAGAAAATTTGATTTTTAACACGTTAAGCGCCACACCGCGGTCCCTGCGGACCGACGCTGAAATTTTCGTTTAGGCGTCGTTGATTTTCGAAAACCGACAGTATCGATCTCAAAAAATAATACCTTATAATTGACCAGCGAGTTCTATTAAATCGCATTAAACAAAGATACCACTTTCCTTTCCAGTCCTCTACAATTTTCTTCTTAAATTCTTAACTATTTTGCGAGCAAATGTTTTTCAATTATTATCACAGCGCACAGCCTAAAGGAAAGTCGACCAAAATCGGCGTGACGTTTAACGTGTTAATAAAATACCGACAAGTATTTTTAGCACTATTTTAACACTAGAACTACCGAACGAGTCAAAATGACTTGTTCATAATTTCTTACAGAAATTTTAGAAATTTACAGTGATGAATTTTTGAGGATTTTCCGCAATTTTTTGTAGAAAATATGCATAAAGAATCGTTACCCTTATTATAGGTATTTTTCGAAATATCTATCATTTTGATTTCTTTGGTACAAATAACTCTACTTTAATCGTCGGTAGTTCTAGTGTTAAGTACTATAAACAATTTTTTTTTTTCATAGGATTTCTGAGACGCCACCTCATCGGTTAAGAAGTTAATATTATAATAAAATATGTGACGCCACGTAACATTAATATTTTATGAATAAAAGAGTTTGTAAAAACGTGAATTCGCGTCAGCCGTCGCGAATGTGTTAAAATGGCGAGTGAGAGTCCCCTCTCGAGTGCAAAGGGTTAATGTAGGCTAGGCCACAGAATGTCATATATGGTATTGACTGCTACCGCATCATTCGGTAACACCACTCGATGCTTTAAGTTACGACCTCGCTATATATATTTATTCCACCGACTATACCGCGTTTCCCAATTTTCTCCACGCTCTGCGGACCCCATCGAGCGTGCACGCGCTGCGACCTTACGAATTATGCGGACCCTCTCGCTTTTCACCTCCCGTATATGCTACTACGGATGTTGGCCACGCGGACGACGATGCTGGGGCTGGTACAGTTGAGCGCTTATGACGTGAACCGTTTCGAGGAAGCGTTTGATGGTTGGGGCGAGGAGTTACGTGGGTTGGGTTAGGTTCGGGTTAAGTTTGGTTCGATGTGTGATTCTCGGTGTAAGATTTGTTTTCTGATTTTAACAAATGATATTGTATTGATTATCAGACTCGATATTCGAGTAATTTGATTAAGAATGGGCGATGCGAATCGTTTCGTAGATGTATCGAAGTATTTGGTTGAGGTTAGGAAAAATTGGGTCGACTTGTAAGGTTTCTTTTTCTTTTTCTTTTTTTTTTTTTTTTTTTTTAAACGTGTGCGCAGTTTGTGTGTTGATACTGGATGCAACGTTGGATAATTAAATAGTTTAAATAAATATTCGTAATGTTGGATATTCTGTAAAGTTGTTTTAAAAATTGTTTTAGGTTGAAAGATAAATTGATCTAATTCGAAGATACCTTGTTTTATAGTTTATAAGGTTTAAGTTTTATTTTTTATAATTATTATTTAAAATCAATACGCATCATCGTTATTGTTAATTTAACTGTTTGGCTCAGTTTTTGTAACTACCAGAAACAGACCATATTCAAAATAATAACTTTAAACATAGTGCTGTATTATTAAAGTGCACGTAGATTCGACGATCTAAAATGTGAAGAGAAAAGATATCTATCGATGAAGCGATTATTGTCACTTATCAGTCGCTATCCGAGTTGCATTAATCCAAGTGGCGAGTGAGAGTCACCTCTCAAATCCCAAAGGGTTGAGATATCTGGAAAAAAAATATCCATGGTTTCGTAAAAAAGATCGATGAAAAATTGATGGAATCCAAAATGAAGTACATAACACCAATAATAGTTAGTGGAAGTATTTAATTATAATGTAAATTATAAACAGAACACAAGTAACAAGAGCATTATAAAAGTTGCTGCATCAATAATATTTAAACTAGTTAAAACATATTTTAAAAGAACTTGTGTTAAAAAAATATTCTTCCTAAATGTCTTGCGTCTCGTGTTCTTATACCGCTACTAACCTGTTAACTGGGTCATTTTTCGATCAGAAGCTCCTTTATATTTTGAGTTAAAAATTAATAGAAAATAATACATTTTAATTGGATAGATTTGAATCATTGCAAATGTAAGTCTAATGTAACGCATTTTTTTTTTTAATAAAAATATAACGATGCACTCGAAAGTAAATCGATGTGAAAATAAATGATTACGTCCAAAATATCGGCAGTTCGCGTGGCGAGTTTACTCGTCTTACCCGGTTAACAGACTAATTAACGTTTAAACTACTCTGAGAGTATTTTTTATTTTGGTATAAAATATTTTACATCTGTTTTTCGATAACATTGTACCTGTTATTTAATATTTACAGCGTGTATATGGCGGTTATCTTCTAAAAAGTTATGTTTGATCGTTGTACGAACAAATTTGCGCTAAATTTGTCGTAAAAGTCACTCGATAATTCTCGGATGTTACGATTTTCGTAATGTATAGCAACGTAACGTGAGAGGGTATTGTTATGCCTGCACGTAATAAATTCAAGCTAGCTGTAATCAATAAACATATTTCCTCGCGTGTTTCATTGTTGCTTATCTACGCTCTTCTAATATGCACGCACAGTTCGGATAATAAATTGCTTTTAATGCTACCCATCTCTCGCGTCCTGGCTGTACGTGCGAAACAGGTAGTTATCTCGAGAAACATCTATCAATTTCGTTTCGAGATTTAATTCAAGTTACACAGGATTTTCATACACGAGATTTTTATCTATAGAATTATCTTTTGTGTGTTTATCCGACGTTTGGAAAATATACTAGGTATGTTTGTTTTTCTTCTTTCTTTTTTTTTTTTGAAGTCGAATCGAGTAGCGTAAAATATGGAAATTCTTTTCAGTTTTAAAAAACTGTCAATTTACTAACAGTAGGGACGATAGATATTTTTCAATTATGGTTAAAATAGAAGTAATATTAAATGTAACATAATTAACTTTGAATTGATTTTATCAAAGAATTATTTTTTTTCAATTTAACTACGAACAAAATATAAGTTATTAGTCCAATGCATTCTGAAACATCGTAGCCATTCGAAATTTTCAAACTCAGAACTAATAAAAATTCTTTATATC
>SMSQ01018887.1:0-22125 GCA_019453375.1 Ctenoplectra terminalis | reverse complement strand
AAATTGGAAAATTAGGTTTAGAAGAATTACGAGGAAGTAAATAGCTGATATTTGTTTTAAGAAAAAAATTTGAAAGAACTTTCTGGCTTCTTCTTTTAGAAAAAAAAAATACACCCTTAAAATATGTAGCCCTTTTTTGCTCCTGCTTTTGAGATCTTTTACACTATTTACACAAACTTCCTGTTTAAAATAAACAGAATGAGCTCTTCCCTTCTTAATTGCAAAAACAGATTAAATATTAAATCTTACCGGGAAATCTCTACAAATATCAAAGAAACACATGAAGAAATTTCGCTGAACGTGCTGGACGAAACGTTCTACTTAACAGTTCGCGGAATTTTGTTGTATTTTGTAGTTTTCGTAACGTTCGTCGCTGGTTTTCGAGTACCGGTGTAAATAATTTACTTTGAATCATCGAGATAAGGACAGATATAAGATTGACTAGGAAGAATTAAATTTTTGTACGAAATTTGAAATACCAAGAGCATCGAGACGCTTCGGCGAGCTAGTTTATCGGTTTTGTGTTTTTATCGAATACCGATATTGAAATATCAGAACCGGTGAAACATTAGAATAAATCTTTTCGATTCTTAATATCGTTGAGCAATTGGATTGTTTCTTAAATTATTTATATCCCATTATTTTGTGCTAGATTCGTTCTGAAATATTTTTAGAGTGTGAAACATCGCTCACGACGCCTCTTTAATTATTTTAAACCTTTGCGTTCTACTGGCACCTTTATGGCGATATATGAATTTTTTTCAGAGATTAAATTCTGATTTAAATTTTATATTTTCGTAAATTCAATTGCTTTTTTTTAACAGAGAAAATTAACCGAATAAATAAAGACAGTAGACATTTATAATTATATTTTCTTTCTTTTCTTTTCTTTTTTTTTCCAAAATAACACTAAGTTTTCGCAATAGTTCTATGAAAAAAATACTACTCTACTTAATATACTCTACTTAAAAAAATTTACGGGTGCAAAAGGTTGAAGGATAATTAGATTTCGTTAGAAAGAGCATAAATATTTAATATTGTGAAAAATTCAGTTGTAGTAATCGGAATAGAGTTAGATGTACAAATAATGTATAAATATTTATATATTATAATATAATTAATATTATTATATAAAATAATATTATTATTTTCATAATTCTTTGAGTAAAGCGTAAATAATTCAACAATTTTAAAACAAGTGTAACTTGAAAAAAAAACGGAAGGAAATTTAGTAAAAAAAAATTTGCATTTTCGTCGACTTGCAACGAAGGTCGAAGACGAAGGTGTAAAACACACGATAAATTCGAGGAAAAACTTCGGTCGCGTCACGATTAATAAAATTTCTTATTATGAAACAGGCAGTGCATGTTACTTTCAAGATACTAATCCGACGCTGACGCGAACATTCCGCGAAAGTTAAGAATTTTACGATATTTAATATAGGTAATAAGCTGCCTCGGAAAGTTCGATAATAAGCTGTTCGTGAAAAGTTTTGGTGCCGGAAGATCGGTGCCTGTTGCGCCATATATTGATCAATCTGATGGACACGAACGATTTATGGGGGCAACCCAAGTATTGCTTACTCCTTTTCGTTAAACAACAACGAGCTTCATTGCCAAAACATGTTGGTTGTTCTTTTTATCAAACTGTGAAGTTCGAGAAAAAGTTTTTCTATCGAAGTCTTGTACTTTTGAAATTTGTATTGATAGAAAACAAAAAAATATTCCGAGATCTAACTACTGTCCTTTGCAGTGTCGTAATTTTAACACTAGAATTACCAAAGTGGTCAATATGACCCATTCGTAATTTTTTACAGAAATTTTATAAATTTACTATGGCAACTCAGAGGCAATTTTCCGTGATTTTCTGTTAAAAATGTAGACAAAGTTTTATTTCCCTTGCATTGTGTATCTGTTTATATACCTTTCCTTAAGATTTTTTCGGTAAAAATAAATATGCTTTAACACATTGACTGCCGCGCGCATTTTACAATTTTCTTCTTAAATTTCTAATTATTTTGCGACTAATTACAATTTTCTTCTTGAATTTCGAATTATTTTGCTACTAATTATAATTTTCTTCTGTAAGAGTCAGGCACTACCTGCGACGGGACGGCGCCAGTAGATGGGCCTCTCAAGTGGTGGTGTGAATGTATTTATGGTTGCGAGTGAGAATGATCCGGGTATGTTTGGAAAAGTGTGACCGTGGACGAATCTTGGGTGGTCGAAAGAATGCTAGCGAAGAGTGGCTGAGTTATGTCAAGTGTATGTTTGAAACAGAGAAACTGGGCCGTGGGAATGAAGTTTACGTGACTGCGTGATTGGAAGGGATGAATGCGAAGATTTTGAGTGCGAGTGAAAAAGGAATATATGTGGAAAAAAGATAGAGCGATTGAGGGATGTACGTTTAAGCGAGTGAATGTTCGGGGCGCGAGAGATTGTGTGGCAAGAGAGCAGTGAGGAAAGAGAGCAGCGAGGAGAGAGAGTGTTAAGAGTATTGTTGAGTAGTGTTCAAACTTCAGTTAATATTATTATTGTTGTTTATTTAAATAAAACCAAATAATCCCCACGCGCCACAGAGCTTGATCATTCTGACAGAGACTTCAGAAAGTGTCAGTGACTTCCGTTCTTCCGTTCTTCCGTGTTCTTCCGTAACTTCCGTATTATTTCGTTCCTTCCGCTTTATTTCCGTCTCTCTCTCTTTTTTTCCTCTCCCTTACACTTCTTTTTCTAAATATTTTGTTTTTTAATAATCACAGCCTAAAGGAAAGTCGACCAAAATCGACTTTAGCCGTTTAACGTGTCGAAACTATCGATCTATCTGTCTGTTGTTTATACACTTAACATTCCTCTTATTTCCACCACCTTATATTCCCAGTACCAACTGAAACCGTTTCGTTGATCACTTCCTTTATTTTCATACCCGTCTTTCAGACTTTTCTCTGGTTGTTTGCCTCGCTTACCAGGAAACACGAGTCGCGGTAAAAGTTTTTTCTCTCTCTCTCTCTCTCTCTGTGTTATTATCTTCAATTGGAAAGTAGATCATAGCGGGGCGAACATAAACAATATTAAAAGCATGCGTCATGGAGGAAAACGTAAATCTGTGATACGCAATATTGCGACGATAAAGGCGAACGGAATGCGGCATCGCGCCACCCTGCAGTTTTCATTGCTTCCTATGCATGTTCCCGGTTAAGTGATATACACGATGATTAAGTGAACGCACAAAGTCTCGCTAACGCGAGTATTATGAAATTTTTACCGAGCTATCCTTTCGCCGAACACACTTTACTGGCAGTGTTCTTTCTTTCTTCTTTTTTTCTTTCTTTTTCTTCTTCTTTTTTTCTCTTCTCTCTTCTTATTCGAGGTACTCATCTCGCGTGAAAAAGAACGTTAGTATTCCTGCAAAAAGTATGACTTTAATTAAAGCATGGAAGGATTTCGCGTGAGTTATTTGTTCGGGAAGCTTGGTGTCCTTTACGCTGAAAGAAATGAAGAGTTTCGGCTGGTATGGGACGAAGTATGTACCCCAGTTTGAATGCTAAATTAACTCGGTTTCTTTGCTAAATCGTTGTATTAAAATCATTACCGTGCGTTGAGTTATACTCGCTTTTTGTTTCACTCTCGATTGAAAAGAATAGGTGATTTATTTTAGGTACTGTTGTGTTTTGTTCTTTGCGCTGCGCTGAAACCTCTATGGCGACTTGTGTAATTTTATGCAGAGGATAACTTGTATGTTAAATTTTGTATTTTCGTCGATTCAATTATTTATTTTTTTTTTTTCTGTTCCAAACAGCACTTCGAGCTTTCAACGTAGTTCTGTGAAATTTAGGAAAGTTTAAGAGTGCAAAGGGTTAATATTCTGGAAGATACTTGTTTGTCAAGGTTTATTAAATATTTTTGATGTACGATTTAGGAAAGTTTGAAAGTTTTTAAAGATATATGCGATTAATAGGAAACTAATTAACCCATTGATTGCCAGCTACGAGATATCTCGTAGTGTGTGCTGCAATTTTGGATTAATTTCAAATGGCCATTTGAGTTGAGAATTATTAGTGTTTTTTTTCTTTTTCAATAAAAATTACTGTAAATTACAATATTATATCAGTAACTTAATATTATTATATTTTGTAAAATTTCATGTATTCTTTAAAATAAAACCTTGGCATCCAGAAATTATATTCTGAATATAATATTAGGTCATTCCATACGTAATATTTTCTCAGATAATTTTCAATATACCAAAACATAGTATTATTTGGTAATTTGTTTCAAATGACGGAGCAGTTTTGTTATTAAAATTAGATCTTCCTATTTCTTTTGTACATATTATATCAAAAGGGTGAAAATTACCATTTCTGAATTTCTAAAAACACTGTTCACACTTCTTAATTTTTAAAATGCCTAACACTATACTCATCATAAATGTTTCTAATCATATTTACTAGATTTTCCTATTTGTATTCGTACAACATACAATCTTGCAATTGCAAATTACCTGTGTTGTCTCCTGATATTTTTTAATCTTCTACTCGAATGAAAAATGTAACAGAAGAAACTCTTACGAAGATGTACGATGAAACAATAAATAAAACATCAACATTCATTTAACATAAAAGAAACGACAGTACTTCTGGAGTGACCTGATATTTTCGATTCTTATTATTAACCCTTTGCATTCTGAGTCACGGTCGATATTTTATCCTAACTGGTTCGTTGTTAATAAGTGTTTAATCAATCACTTTCAGCTACTAACAGCTGTATTGAATTCCCCTTAATTTTCATACTTTTATATTTAGTAACATATATACATCGGTAAGAATCGAACAAATTTATTTTTAATCAACACTACAACTACCCGCGATCGAAGCATATTTATTTCTACCGAAGAAATCGTAATGAAAGGTACATAAAACAATTCATAACGCAACGTAGACAAAGCTTTATCTGTATTTTTAACAGAAAATCACGGAAAATCGCCAGAGAGATTCTTTTGATTTCTTTGATTTATAAAACTTCTGTAAAAAATTATTAATGGCTCATTTTGACCACTTTGGTAATTCTAGTGTTAAAAAGAATGTGTTCTGTATTATAAAATAAATAAAGATGAAAGGAATAGAGGAAAATGAAATGTCGAGTTCGACACAGGAATGCAAAGGTTTAATCGTTCTTGCAGAAATCTGTAACGAGATTTTTATTCTCGCAATATTTATTTACCAACTACACAAGTCTCCTTCGCTCGAGTTGCTTATACAAAGGAATTAAATAACGCAAGAGGCGTTGATGAACAACATTTCGAAGCTTAAGTAATAAATTGCAGAATGGTCAGGTATTATGGTAGAATATCGCGAAACTGGCGTGAAATTATTTCCATAGAATTAAATTAAACGGGATTTCATTTCAGTCGCGTGTACAGCTGTCCGAAATTAGTTTGAGAGCATTTTGCAGCTACTATACTCCTTTTGGTACATGGAAACTGGTGCGCGTCACTAGGCTTTAATTTTTTAATTCCTTGAAATAAACGCAGCTGAAAAAGCGAGCGCCGCTACAGCCACTGGTAAAAAGTGACGGGAACGACTTGCCAAAGGTTTACCGGGAACTATTTATACGTTGAACATTCATCGAATGAACCGGCTTCATTATTATGCAGAAAGCAAGAACTTGACAAAATGGAACGCACAAATAGAAAAAGTCGTACCGAAACGTAAACGTAAATGTACCGGTTAAAAATGTAACTGCGCAAAGATGGATTTTAAATTTCTTTGCTTGGAAACCAAACGTTTTCTTCCTTTTTTTTCGTTTCTTATTACGATGGAGAACGCGTACATTATTTTTTAATTAATTCTATAATTATCTTCGTTGTTCTGAATTTTTTCTCGTCTACGCTATGTTCATCTATTTTATGTTTAAATAGAAATTATAGTCTAATATCCGACTGTAGTCTGATTCTTATATTTTAAATTATTTTGCCAGTAATTTATGTGATACTTAAATCTTTAATTATTATATTTTATAACTATAATTAATATTTACGTTACGATTACTGGATCTTTTAGCAGCTATTAGATTGATAAAATAAAATAGTGAATAAATAGTAAATGCTACTATTAAAAATATTAAATTTCTAATAACATGCAGATCTACTTCCATTAATAATATTAACATAATTTATTAAATTTAGAATATATAATCATGTATAGATAAGTCATAGTTGCTCATGATTCAAATACTGTTTTCATACATACATCTGTATACCAATATTGCAAAATGTACACCATTTAAATAGATGTTATAAATAAATCGTAACACACTAGTCTTGAAATATGTTCCTGGAGTTAAAATTTTTACATTAATTAAAATCAAATATTTCATTTACATTGAAAAGTTTGCAGAGTAAAAAAAAACAAAAAAGAAATTAGAGCTGCAATATATAATATAATATTA
Organism: Ctenoplectra terminalis; assembly: GCA_019453375.1. Lineage (NCBI taxonomy): Eukaryota > Metazoa > Arthropoda > Insecta > Hymenoptera > Apidae > Ctenoplectra > Ctenoplectra terminalis. The sequence continues at coordinate 15,682 of SMSQ01018887.1, read as the reverse complement.
AAACAAAGTTCCAAAATGGAGAATATTTTACCAAGAGTACATGACCAAACTTTTGAGCGATAATGTATGTATGAGGCTTGTAATTTTTCTATGAAACAAATCTGTATTTGTAGTATCGATCGATACACGCATAACAATTTTCAAATCGCTGTTTAAAACGGTCTGACGAAGCAACATCGGGTGCTTTTTCACATTTACTTGTTGAATTAATGAACGTTCTTTGCGTATTTTCTTCATCTCTGTGACTGACATTTCTTCCACTATTTCGCATCTCACACTTTTATGTTTTCTTAACTCTAGCCGTTCCAGTTCCTTAGAATTCTGTAATTTCTCGCTTTCTCATCGTATCTTTTTCTTCGCCATTTAAAAACTTCTCGTCCCTGTTTTCTACAATACTTTTCTATATCTCTCAGCGAGATGACGAGAACTTTGGAATCTCAATCGAGTCAGTTTTCAGCGTATTCAATTCCTTAGGACGAGGGTGAAAGAATCGTGAAATCAATCGAATATATAGTCTTTCGTTTTCGAGAAATTAGCAATTTTGAATTTGAAGCGATCTGCACTCTAAATATTTCCCAGAGACGTCATGTAACAGTGAGATACAGTAGCTAAATGGATAAATTTTAATTTTTATCTTTGCATCGATCGAGATGTTCATTACATAAAAATACTTGCAATACAAATTTCTTTTATTTTATTAGCGATTTTTTATATCACATCATTCTTCTAAATACAATATTTTGTCGAGATCAAGCATATATTACAATTTATTCCCATAAACAATTTTTCCTAATTTTTTTCTGGTTTTTTTTACTGGTTACGCGGTACTATTTAATTTTTGGAAGATGAAATAAAAAAGTAAATTCATATCAATCGTTACGAAAATTAACGTTACTCGTCGCAGTGAGAAGTTCTCAGCGATAAAATAAAGCAACTCATCTTTCAAATTTTTTGTTAATTTCTTAAAAAATGCAGGATTCGATATTAAAACTGTTATTACTTTCGTCATAAAGAATCGAATCGAGATTTCGAAGTTCTTGGTATCTCTTGGTCACTTTCTTTAATATCTTGGATCCAGAGTTTTATCCCTTTTCCGATCAATCGATTTCTTTTTCTTGTCTCTCTTATTCATCCGCCCTTTTCATCCCCTTTCAATTCAATTTCACTTTTCTGTAATTCTAACTAGAATTTGTTTCATAACATTCGTCCCTCGCCTCTTTTTTTTTATTAATTCCAAACTAAGCAGTCCTTTTTCTGTTTCTACTGTTTCCATTTGTATTTATTTCAATTCCTTTCCCTGTATTTGACTGCTTTTTTCTCTGTTTCGTTTGTTTATATTTCCACCCTTTTTGCTATTTTTAGTATTTTATCTGCTTGCCGTGTCTATCGTAACGAGATACCGATTCAAAGCATCAATGAGAACAGACACGAGCGTGAGTTCGATTTCAAGTCGACCCTGTAACATTCACATGCACGCTAAGTGCATTTGATCGAACGAATATAAATATCGACGCGAAAGTGCAATGGTAAACCGTCGAGGGTATAAAACGTATATTTTTTTTCTTTTTTTCTTTTTTTTTGCCAAGATCGCGTGCTTATCTTTAACGCGTATATTTTATGATCTCCTGGAAATAAAATCGCGAATATCGACTTCTCTTTATTTTCAAACTGTCGTTTCTTGTATCCCTCTGAGTAACAATCTTTTAATCATTTCTCTTATTACACCACTCTCGTAATATGAATCGTGGACCACATATAATGAATTCACGTTACATTTGGCAAAGTTGAGCATTTAACTCTGGGAAGTCGGATGTTTTGAGACTTATGCGACGAGCAGATGTAGGTTCGGGCTAGGTCTTTCTGACCCATAACTAAAACTTGGTTATTACACGAGTTTGAAGGTTCAACTATGCTGAAGATTTAGAGCATATTTTCGTGTGCAAATATTCTTGTTTAATTACCCTTTATCCTACCCGCGCTGTAATTAAAATGTTTCTTTACTTGAAAAGGTGTAGATTCCGATGTTTGGTCTTCTTTTTTTAACAAGTATTGCTTTATTCACTAACTTTTCTATAAGAAATCGGACAATTCCACAAGGAATTACAATTTCGGAGGATCTTGTATTGATTTTCTAGATTTTTCGTAAATGCTACTCGGTGTTTTATGAAAGTTTGTAGGTCCGATTTTGGAAGTGGTGAGAGTAGGAAAAGGTCCGGCAGGAATTCTCGGATATTAACACGTTAAGCGCCACGCCGGTCCCTAAGGACCGACGCAGAAATTTTCGTTTAGGCGTCGTTGATTTCCCAAAACTGACAGTATCAATTTCAAAAAATAACACCTTATAATTCATCAACGAGTTCTATTAAATCACATTAAACAAAGTTACCATCTTCCTTTGCAGGTCTCTGCAATTTTCTTCTTAAATTCCTAATTACTTTGCGACCAAATGTTTTTCAATTATTATCACAGCACACAGCCTAAAGGAAAGTAGATAAAAATCAGCGTGGCGTTTAACGTGTTAACAAGAGATTGATGAGTAAGTTCTTTTGCGTATGACTGGGGTTCGTATTCGTAATCGCGAGTATATTGTAGGAATAGTAGTGTATATTTGAAAGTGTTTTTACAGTGGTTGACATAAACTCTGTCTCTCTAACTGTAACTCTATTTCTAACTCCCTAATTCTAGCTAAAACTGTTTCCCCGGCTCTTTTATATTATTTTCCGACTAAAGGCCTAACCAGTTGGAAACGAGGTTTCACCGTATTGGTGCGGCCAAAAACTTAAGACCTAGGTTTTATCAGGGGTCTCGCGCACACACACCAAAACATTCTGTACCCACAATATGATAGGAATGAAATTTTAGGATTACTTATTTTAAGCTAAACAGTGAACATAAAAATATTTAACTGGCTAAGAGTGGGATCCGACAAAAGGATAATCCGATACACAAGATATTTTCCATAAGTCAAAATGACTGGTTCATAATTTCTTACAGAAATTTTATAAATTTACAACAATGTATTTTTGGTGATTTTCTACGATTTTCTGTAAAAAATATGTGCAAAGAATCGTTACCCTTATCATAGATACTTTTCCAAATACCTATTATTTTTATTTCTTTGATACAAATAAGTCTACTTTAATCGCCGGTAGTTCTACCGTTAAAAATAGCTAGTTTAAAATGTTATATATTAAACTCTGATCCTTCTTATGCTTCCAAGCGCTAAAGATTACAATCCTACCATCAGATACTATATTTACGAGTCTCCGAATTACTATTGAGCCAGTAACTGACGACCTCTAAATTTCTAGAGCTCTAATTCCGAAATATATACCTGGGAGCGACAAAATGAAAAATTGCGTGCTTCACTTCTGTAATGGACAATCCAAGGCTGCTTAAAAATCATAAATTCTCATAATTTCATTCGCGAACACTTAGAGAGTGAGGGAGAAGGAACGAGCCGCGAGTGAAATATGCGTTTGCAGTTAATTATTGGTTTTTGCTCCTGTGAAAAAAGAAGGGGGGAAAAAAAAGGCTGAAGGGTACTAGTACTGGCAACGAAAGAGCTCTGCATCGAATCGCATTGATAATATTTCATTTTTTCCCCCTTCTTTTTCTTTTTTTTTTTTTCTTTCTACTTCTCAATTCCGCTCTACTCATAATTTCTTCGTCGCTGTCAAAACGAAACGTTGAACGACACTCGAGGAAGTCCGTAAGTGGCAGTCAGAATTGATTCAACTTAATTTATTCTTGAGTTTGGCTGCGTTGAATAGCCTCTCCTTGCGCCTGGTCGTTCGTTAAGCAGCCGATAAGCAGAAGTTCCCAATTGGCAGGAAGCCTCCTTTCAGCACCTCGCACGTTTCTTCGGGATCTTATTTATCCCTTTCACTGTCGGCCATTAGCGCCCGATATTCGATATAACGAAAATGCTCAACCCTTCGACCTCACTCGTTCACTCGCCGCCCTTTTCACAGTCACTCTTCGCTGGAATTATTATTTCTGGTAAATGTCTTCCCTGCTCGAGGGTCGTTCCATAAGCATGATTTACTCGAGTTTTTTTTTTTATGCTTTACAACCTGTTCCGTCTGCTCGGATACTTTTGTTTAACTTATGAAAGGGTTTTGCTTGTACAAGATTATTGAACGAGTCGACAATCCGGCGACAAAGAATTGTACTTTTTTTTTAGTTATTTCTTGTGTTTATGAAGCATTTTTTAGTAATTATATATAGGAATGATATATTATGTATGAATTATATATAGAAGTTAGATGTTGAAATATGGCGTACTTAAAACGGAGGAAAATAAAATTGACGCTTATTAAGCGCTTGGATTATAAGAGGAATTGAATTATTAGAATTCATCCTAATTAGAATTTGATTTAAAATTAGCAAGAGTTTGTTGACTCGTGGATTAAAGTGTAGGATATTTTAGAGAGTGATGATCCACTTTTTTTAAAAAATTGGTATTTCTAAATTTAATTTACTAAATTCGAAATTCTAATTCGAAATTCTAAATTTAATTTACATCTAAAATAGAAATATGTATTTGTCAGAGTAAATACATGTAGATTTAGAGTATCAACCCTTTGCATCTTTAAACTTTAAGTTTCATTGGGCTATTGTGAAAATTTGAAGAGGTGTTTTGGAAAGAAAAAGAAATTATATTCATCTACTTATTTTGTTTTGTTTTGAAATAAAAAAAAAACTTGAATTTACGAAAATACAAAATTTAACTTAAAACCTAACTTCTGAGAAATAACACCGTCGTGACGCACCAGTGGAATGCAAAGCGTTAATATTAACATCTACAATAATCAGCGTGTTGCTAAAAATTATAATAAATAGCCGAAAATCGTAGAAAACAGCTGAAAAATAGTTGAAAACCGGAACATTTCATAGCTCACGTAAAATCGAGTCATCTCATCCGGAATTACCGGAGTAAAAAATTAGAAATTTTCACCCTTTGATCCTTTGAAGCTTTTTGGTTTGGTGAAAAAGTATCGAGGGACTTTTTTTTCCTTTCATTTCATTTAAAAACATAATGCAAAAAATGGCAGTTCCATCGTTAGCACTCTTGCTAAAGAGAGTTCAACAGGACACGAATTTAATTTTTTCTTTCTCTTTTTTTTTAATAATTCAAGCTTTAAAGGGTTAAAAGTAAATCTGCTTAGGGGTCGGACAGAAGTATGCCATTTACAGCACATTTTATTTCATGTCGATGTCTCGATCGGTTTTTCAAACATAAGAACTTTCAAAGAAGATTTAAAGTTCAAGGCGCTTACTGGTAACTGAAATGCCCGGAAGCAGAGTGACCCACTTTTTTTCTTGCCATTGCGTACGTCGCGTAGTAATAGTGAAATGAAGCCGATTCAGCAGCTATCGTTGGGCAGTGCACGTGTCTCGAATTTGAAATGGCTCGATGAAGACGTGAGAGAAAAAGATCCAATTGAATGATTGGAAAGCTTACAGTGATACGCTTACTGTAAGAAAATTAATATAGAGAATTATGCTTTGGGATTAAAAAGAAAAAGAACGTTCAATTTTAAATAGCGGTATGATACAATATTATCAAAATTTAAATAATTTCTTTCTTTGAATTTTAATTCTTTTATTGGCAGTACACTTTCTAATCGATTGTACATATTCGGAGCATAAATGTGCAAAAAAAAATTATATCCATGAAATAGTTAAAACGAGCCAAAAATATAGATAATTAATAATTCCAGAAATATATTCGTTGAATCCTTTTAAGGATTCTATGGCGGTTTATAATTGTCCACGCTGTATTTCACACGCGATGGACCGTAATAACAATAATTAATTCACGTTTCAATTTCAAATCGCGATTGAATGAATCATTAACTTCGTTCTACTAGAAAAAGGATAACAGAAAATATTCAATTGTATTCGATAAAAATTAATTAAAATTAAAAATCCCGTACAGATGTATCGTAAAAAATTACCAATCGGATATCAGAATGCTTCTTTTAACGTCTAAAATCTTTAATCATCCGCGATCGTGATAATAGGATGCTGCAGAAAAATGATTAAAAATTGGCTGTAAATTATTTGGTAGCGTTAATTAATGTCGATATTAATTATCAAAAAATTCTCTTGGTTTCTTTAATCGCAGTTTATAATTTAAAAAGGATGCTTAATTAATGATACAGGCCTGACGAGGGTTGCTGATCTAAAGAAAATCGTTAATTAACATTCGGTATTATTCATTTTGCGACGCGATTTCGCAGTCTTCTGTTTATCGATAGGAATTGATACTCGATGCAAGGAAACCGTGTCATTGTGCAGCGTTCGCCTAGACGCTCTCAGCGTGTCCTTCTTCCTCTTTCTTCCGAGGAACGCTATCTGCACTTACCGCGGGGGCGGATGCCTCCCTGTGGAACCGCTCGAAATAACCGCGATCGCGAAATGGTAGTTCCGCGCTTACAATAAAGCCCCGATGCTTGTTTCAAACGAGTTTCAACGTCGCGAACTATTCGATGTAATCGCGACTTTGGAAGCGTTATGCATTCTACAGGAGACCTTAAATGTGGCTGCAATACACGCCTGTAAATTGCGTGGAAACGCACCGCGTGAAATTGTCAAAGAATAATTCAAATCTCTCGTAGCCGAGCGCTCCAATTCGAGGACCTGTTGTGTTTGAAACTGTGTATGTTCTGTGTAAAGCAACACCTAGCTGAACAAGTAATTCTGTGGAATTTCGAGATTTAATTTGATACTAGACGTAACCATTTTGCTTGCAGTTGGGTGATTCAGTTGTATTCTGTTTTTTTTTTTTCTTTTTGCTTTTGTATTTGGTTGGTTCATCGGTTCGTGCGGTTTCTTGAAATGTTAAGCGATACGTCGGTCTGTGTAGACTGGCGCTGAATTTTTTCGTTTAGTCGTCGTTGATTTCTGAGCATCAACGGTATTGGTTTAAAATAATAATGTTTTAGGATTCGTTAATGGGTTTTATTAAAATTCGTTAAGATATTACTTTCGTTGGGAGACTTTTACGATTTTCTTCTTACATTCATCGCCAGTTTTCGACCAAATATTTTTGAATTCGTATCTTTTGAGGATCAGTGGTATCAGTTTAAAAAAATTATATCTTAGGATTCGTTAATGGGTTTTATTAAAATACGTTAAACCAAGATATGACTTTCGTTTGAAGGATTTTATGATTTTCTTCTTAAATTCTTTGCTATTTTTCGACCAAATATTTTTGAATTCGTATCTTCTGAGGATCAACGGTATCAGTTTTAAAAAATAATATCCTAGGATTTATTAATAGGTTTTATTAAAATACGTTGAACCAAGATATAACTTTCGTTTGAAGGATNTAGAAATTACCTGTGTTGTCTCCTGATATTTTTTAATCTTCTACTCGAATGAAAAATGTAACAGAAGAAACTCTTACGAAGATGTACGATGAAACAATAAATAAAACATCAACATTCATTTAACATAAACGAAACGACAGTACTTCTGGAGTGACCTGATATTTTCGATTCTTATTATTAACCCTTTGCATTCTGAGTCACGGTCGATATTTTATCCTAACTGGTTCGTTGTTAATAAGTGTTTAATCAACTACTTTCAGCTACTAACAGCTGTATTGAATTCCCCTTAATTTTCATACTTTTATATTTAGTAACATATATACATCGGTAAGAATCGAACAAATTTATTTTTAATCAACACTACAACTACCCGCGATCGAAGCATATTTATTTCTACCGAAGAAATCGTAATGAAAGGTACATAAAACAATTCATAACGCAACGTAGACAAAGCTTTATCTGTATTTTTAACAGAAAATCACGGAAAATCGCCAGAGAGATTCTTTTGATTTCTTTGATTTATAAAACTTCTGTAAAAAATTATTAATGGCTCATTTTGACCACTTTGGTAATTCTAGTGTTAAAAAGAATGTGTTCTGTATTATAAAATAAATAAAGATGAAAGGAATAGAGGAAAATGAAATGTCGAGTTCGACACAGGAATGCAAAGGTTTAATCGTTCTTGCAGAAATCTGTAACGAGATTTTTATTCTCGCAATATTTATTTACCAACTACACAAGTCTCCTTCGCTCGAGTTGCTTATACAAAGGAATTAAATAACGCNAAAAAAAAATAATACCTTAATTCTAGTACTAATATTCTCAATAAAAAAAAAAACATAATACCTTAGATCTAGTATTAATATTCTCAATAAAAAAAAAAATAATAATACCTTAGTTCTAGTATTAATTAAAGTATTAGTCACTATTTATTAAACTTACTAACTAGACAACATACAACAAAACTGAATCCCAATTTAAATGATCCTGAAAACATTCATAACGTATTACAATTTTTCAACCAGATAAATCTTCCAAATTCTCTATAAATAAATACGTATATCTTCTTTTTAAAAATTCTATAACATTGCAACAGCCATCGCGTACCGTTAAGTCATCTCTAGTACTTTAATATTCATATGACCACTTTAAAACAAACTCATGATATAAAAAAAAGAAACAAAAAATGACACAAGATATTACAACAGTTTAATATCATATTTATTATTATAGAAATATAAGATCTTTCAAACATTCGACAGATGACTTAAAAATAACTGGAAACAGTCTAAATTACATAATATTTTATCGAACACCATGTTTCTAAAAAGCATCCAACTTACTGCCTAAGAAACAGGCAGTAAGCATTAATTAGGGATGCCCGGTTGCAGTACAATAACTTCTCGTCAATAGTTAAACGCAGTCCGATTACCATTGAAGATTCAACCGGAATGTCGCTCGAAAGCTCGAGGATAATTGATTTCGTCCAAAGCAAAGCTCGAGTTTCATTGAGGATACGGAGATCCGGTGGCCTGTGCAATGTGCAAAAGGTTATTGCGTTTGCTCCAATTATTCATTAACTTTCACGGAAGAATTAACGGATAATGAAGCGGAGGAAAAGTTGAAGTAAAGTCGCTATTCATCCGGGGAAGTGTACTTAATTCAAGAGGGCACGATACGCGCTCCCATTACACGCTTTCATAAGAAGTCTACTTAATGGAACTCGAAGCAGTTAAACGAGATACTTAGGGTCCAGTTGTTATTTGTATTGTCGTATTTATCAACAAGTCGTGTAAAAGAGCGAATTCGAATTAACGAGAATTTCGTCGAAAGGATCGTTGATTGCACGATATGGAAAATCGGTCTAATTTCGGAACAGGTTGTTGAAACAAGAAAATATTCGACGAATATCTAAAACTAGAGGGTAATCTGAAAGAGCATCTGTCTGAGAAATGAAATTAACCCTTTGCACTCGTAAACTTTTTCAAGTTTCAAGGAACTATTGGGAAAACTTAGAGTGTTCTTTTGGAAAGAGAAAAAGAGAAATGTAAACGTTTACGATTTCTTTTTTATTTGGTTAATTTAGTTTGGTTTGAGTCTCTGTAATCTCTTCCTTTTTTATTTGGATTGTTGGTTGGAAATATGTTGGTATAAGTGTTTAATCGAACTCTAAATTTTTGCGCTTTCGATAGTGGTTCAGATGTTGTTTCAGTCTTCTTCTATAAGCTTCTTTATAGAATTAAATTGGTCTTCGCTGGGATTAGTAGCTTGTTTGAATCAATGTATAATATACAATNCTATAAGCTTCTTTATAGAATTAAATTGGTCTTCGCTGGGATTAGTAGGTTCTTTGAATCAATGTTTAATATACAACACACCTTTTCCTTTCGTTTAGAACAAACATACACTCCCGTCCATAATTCACCGTATATTTGTAGGTTTTGAATAAAATGTTCTGTAAGATCTTAAGAAGATAGTATAACTTAAGGTTTCGTGTAATGCATTACGTGTAAAAAAATTAATGAACGGTTAAATCATTTTATAGCACAAACGTTTTTTCTATTCCAAATTTGTCAAGTGTCCAATGACTCATGGACAGAAATGTAAGTCGAATTTACAGAGACTTTTCAATTTGGTTTGTTAATTGGAACACGTCGATAGAAGTGTTTCATCGAACTCTGAATTCTTGCATTATTGATACCTGTCCAGGTGTCTCGAACAATTTTACTCTAACTAAACAATTTGCTATCTGCTCGATCGATGCAATTCAATAACCCTATCCATAAACCCGTTCCACCCGAAAATATAACAAAAGCGCGCGAACAGAAAACCATAAAAAGATACGATACAATTTGTTTTCGAAAAAAAGAGGTCAAGAAGTATGAAAGAATGGTGGAAGCAAAAAAGAAACGCATCAACATCATTGACCGTGTAAATTCCCAACGACCGTGTTTATATCGCGTTCTTTTTCGTCGCTGATATTTTCTGCAAGTTCTCGATTCATCCGGTTTGTCTGGGAAAAAGGGAACAGCGTAGTTGGCATCCGCAAAAAGTAATATTTCACCGAGAGGAAGGTCGTAAGGCCAATATCAGCGTATATCGTCGGTGACAGCGTGCGTTTCAAAAGCGGATTAGTTCCGGTATTGTATTTACAGGTGGTCGTGAAGTGAACGGCTTACTTGCAAAATTGGTCGTACGGCCCACGATGCATCATAACTCGCGGCATTCGTCGAGTTCGGTCGGTTTTAAAATTCCCATGGAAAGAACTTTCCTTCGTAATTGACGCTCTCGAAACCTGGTTTCTGAATATCGCGAACGGAGACAATTTTGTTTTTTTCTTTTTGTTTTTTTGTTTTTGTTTTTTTCTTTTTTTGTGGGAAGCTTATTCACTGTATATTGTGCGATTCGAACGAATGAAAAGAGTTTGGATGGATGCAATTAATTCATTTCATTGTTCCGAATTAAATTTAGGTGCGTCGGTTAAAAACAAGATCGATCGCGTTGTACGGTGTAATTTATTCTCGTGTTTGGATTTGAATTAAAGCTGCGGGATATTCTGACGATGAGAATTAATTATGAAATTAAAAGTGTGATTTTAAATATCCGTGAAAATTGTATTAATTTTTTATGATGGTCTTGGTGAAATGGTTATCATTCTTAGCGATCATATTTTGAATATTTTTTTTTAAAGTAAACAACATTTATTTACTGGAAATAGTGATACTTTTATAATATTAATCATTTTCAGGCTGATTATAAAATTGATTGAGTTTTTCCATTAAAATTGTTTGTACTAATATTTTGTGTTAAATATTCAAAATGAAAGAAATTTATTTATTTAAAGTCGTGATACTTTTATAATGTTAATCATTTTCAAGCGTATTTTAAAATAGATTGCACTTTTCCATTAAAATTATTCGCAATAATATACATATATATATTTTTTTTTAATGTCGAATCAAGAAAATCATTGAATATAATAATCTATTAATTGAAGTATTAACTAATATCTAAAACACTGTTTTAATACTTCAATTACGCTAATAATAAAATAGTTTAATGAACATGATCGCTGTGTATAACTATTATTAGAACAGTTTAATTGAGCAAGATACTCTGATTTAAATGCCGTCGATTTATACACAGCAATCGATACATTCATAATATCTCATCAACTATTTGTCCATTAAGATTGTCTTAGTGAAAAACTTACCAAAAATATCGTTCGGATAAATAAGGACAGCTATTAACACCATTAGAAGTGCTTTTTGCCGATCCACCATTTTGTCACAGTCATCGATCCACCTGCAACAATAGAAAAACTTAATCGAACGCACGAAAAAGATTAACGCGGCATTTAGAATAATTAAATCGCAACAATTAATTCTTTCCGCCTTCGTTAACCCTCTATGACTTTGTGTGACTTAAAAGTTACAAACTGATGTATCTATATTTTAAAAAATTAATTTTCTTTAGTTATCGCTGCGCTATTAAATTTGATTACTGTATTGACACTACGATCCATCTACAGTAATTATTAATTTAAACATTTTCAAATCAAAGTGGAAAACTGTAATGAATCGCAATTTTTTCTCCAATAAGCAGACAAAATTCATGCTACAGAGGGTTAAACAAAGATACGACTTTCCTTTGCAAACTTTTACGATTTCCTTCTTAAATTCTTAATTATTTTGCGACCAAATGTTTTTCAATTAGTATCACAGAACACAGCCTAACCGAAAACCAAAATCGGCGTGGCGTTAAATTTGGTAAAATTAATTTAAACATTTTCAAATCGAAGTGAAAAACTGTAATGAATCGCAATTTTTTCTCCAATAAGCAGACAAAATTCATGCTACAGAGGGTTAACGGAGCCCTTAACTTGGCATGCTAAAATTTTTGTTTCATCGTCGTTATTATGATACAAATAAAAAACTTGTTATCTTTCCCTATTCTCAAACCTGCACGCACATTTCATCCATTTACAAATAACAGAAACGTATTGAATTAATGATTAACACCGAATAAATACATCGTATGAACGTAATCTGTCAATTACTGTATACCGTATTATTTACCGTCAGACTTTTAATTTAATTCTTGTAAAACTATCCAAAATATATCACTGTCAAATCGTTAATTAATACGAGATCGCTAAATGCCTGTAATACTGAAACGCCAGTATCTGGTTCGACCAGAACCTGATTAAATGCGAAATATTGGCAGAAAATCCACGATCTGCTTCAATTTAATTCCAATTCGTTTCGTCCTCTACGAGACACGGTGAAAAGAGTTCGATGGAGATAGAAAAAAAAAAAAGAAAAAAAATTTTTTTCTCATGGTAATATGGTTCGATTCGACCGAAGCGGAGTCGAAAAACTGAAAGAAACTTTAAACCGAATCGAAGAAGTGAACCTAGTTACTTTGTAAGCATATAGCGATAGACTATTACTCTTCATTATTTTCTTGACGGAATAACGAACCTGAGGTCTTTAGCGATCGATCGATGAGATATTGATTATAAGATATTGTCAATTTAAACGAGCAGCTAACGATTTCTCGAATACCTCCGAGTGATAAGGAATTAGCTAATAAAACGTATCCTATATCGGTTAGAAGGAGAATATACTAAGGAATTTACGAAGGAATATTTGCTCTTAATTAATTTTTTAGTATCTCAACAGGTATTTGCAAAATATGTTTTAATAAAGAACACGAATGCTGGTAGAATATTATAAATACGTGTACTGAAATATAAAAAATGATATTATTTATTTGTAAAAAAACATATTATTTCCATTTATTAAGCTAGAATTACCGATGTATCAACTATACTAAAATATTTCTACCAAAGAAATTAAAATGATAGATATTCGAAAAAATACGTAATTCAAGAACAATAAATCTTTATTCGTATATTTTCTGGAAAATTATGAATAAATATTGCTATTAAGAAATTTCGATAGTTTTAAACAAAACAATTTGGTAGTTTTAATGTCAATTAAATTGCAAATTATATTTATCTTTCTAATATACGAAGCATTCCATTTTCTTTTCTTTTATTTTTCTTTTTTCTTCTTTTTTTTTCTTTTTATAAATTTAGTCATTTTAGTGTCAGAGTATACGATTGGCGCATAATTTGTCACAAACCAAACGGTTCAGCTTGTTAATTCGATCGATGACAAGATTCTTAATTTTATTAATCAATTAAATTTTTCTAACCGTTCTTTAATTTTCTAAAAACTAAGCACAGATACGAAAACTTCTTTTACATCCACGTAATAAACGTTAAGGATATTTTCGTCGTCGATAAAGCTACTCCACCTGATAAAATGATATTAAATTTACCGAAGAATTCAAATAAGAAACAAAAACGCTGCCGGGCAGAGCACTCCATGGAGATGAAATTCTTTTTTTACACGAATTAAACGGAAATTTTCATACGAAAAGTCGAGGACGAGCTCTCTTGTTCGACAAAAACTCTAAATGTCCCACTTATTATCATCTAAATTCACCACTTATCATCTTCTATGTCTCATTACGTTCTTGTTCTCGCGGGACGCCTCTCGACCCCGAAGCACGCATTACATCCGTTTCTTTTAGCCTTTCGCTTCTTTCACACATTTCTATTTCCACCGAGCCGAGTTAATGTTGCCTCAAGATGTACCGTTCGTGGCGTCTCGGAACAAAGGGGCTTGTTTAAATAAATGAAGCTGAAGCACGAAGTTAAATCAGCAAGCGGACTCGTATAAAACCAGAAGCACGAAAAACGCGATTCAGACCCGAGCTCTGTGCTTTTTTTTTTTTTTCAAGAACGAACCGCGCAAATGTTTGGAATAATAAAAACATAATTTGAAAACTTTAAATGAGACCGAAGCGCAGAGATAAGCGACTCGAGTGTCACTGTTGCCCTACAAAAACTTGTTATTGGGCGCGAGATACGAATTTAGATACAAAAATTGCGCTGGTACGTCGCGAGAAGAAAGAAAAGAGCTTCTGAAATAATTTTACCGTTTCAAAATCCAACGAAAACGATCCTTCGGTCTTTAACTGTGGATAAATTTTCGTTTCCTTCTTCTTTTAACCGTTCTTTCCCAATAATTGTGACCAAGAACGGTTCGCTGTTTCATTTACTAGTACAGAAGGTTTGAACAACAAAAGCTGACGTATAAAATTAGGTACCGGAGAAGGTTCGTGCGGTTTTTTGCGGGAGATAAATTCAAATTTAATCTTCTTGTAGTATTTTGCAGAAATGATATAATAATGATATTAAAAGATTTTGTTCATTTAGTTGGTGTGCGTTATTTCAATTCTTCTTTTGTTCCACTGCTCCATTATCTATCCAGAGTTAAAGATAGGTAAATGAAATGTTAAAAATTCACGCTTTCGTATTTTATGAATTTAACTTTGGAAACGCAGCAAAAAATGCAGCAGAACGCATTTGTAGTGTTTGTAGAGATCTTTCTGTTATTAAGAAGAGAGTATAACAAACTGGTTCGAGTTCATGCGAAGCTTGTAAAAATTGAAAACGATAACGAGATCGAAACAGCGGTTAATTTATTTTTCCCGATCAGAGCTCTAGATTTTTATGCCGATAGAATGTATAAGTTCAGCCCTTTGCACTCGAAGACTTTTTTAAGTTTCAAAGGGCTATTGCGAAAACTTAAAGCGTTGTTTTGGGAAGAAAAATATAAAATTATAAATATTTACCAGTTCTTATTTATTTGGTTAATTTACTTTTATTTTAAGATAGAAGAAGTATTCGAAATGATGAAAATATAGAATCTAATTAAAAATATAATCTCTGAAGAAAATTATACATGTCGCCGTAGCGGCGCCAGCCGAGTGCAAAGGGTTAGAAAACATTGGAGAAGAGCTACAGAAATTAATAATGATTATTTTGTTAAATAAAATTTCAGGAAAGTTTGGACCTTGTGAATTTTGTACCATAAATCCGCACGAATTTTTTCCGACACCTAATAATTTAAATAATTTCTACGAAATATTACAAAGTCGTTTTTATCGCTTTGATAGAGGTAGTATTAAACAGCAACGATTCGATCGTTCGCAAGAAAAACAGAAAAGTTTTAGAAAAAAAGTTGAAGAAAGTTTTAGAAACAGTTGAATATGAGGTTTGAGTGTGTAGGGAGGTTGGGTCACCCTCGTTATCGACGCTCGTAAAATCCAGGGGGGAAATCACAGTCGATCTCGAAAAACGGAAAAGTAAAACGCGCCTCGCGAGTGGAAACATTAAAGTCGCGTCGCTGTTTGTGACAGGATTCCGGAGGGACAATCTTGGTCCTTTCAGAGGGACTTTGCACGCAGATCAAAACGTCGGATTG